>CAUHTR010007315.1:37446-95202 GCA_959609185.1 Schmidtea polychroa
CAGACTATATATATAAAAACTTACAATATTCTATGGTTTTTATTGATTAATTTGTTGTATATTGCATTGATACATCAAAATGTCAGATAATATTTATAAATTAACTAAAAAATACACAAAAATACTATATTACCTAAGAATTCTGTTATGTTTCTAGCTAAATAATTGGTATATGTATCAACTATATAAAAATTGTTATGAATCCAAGAATATTTTAATTAAATGGTACAACCAAAACATGGATTTCTAACTAAATTTTTAAATTTATCTGGAAATATTTTACTTAAGAAATTCCTATATTTAAAATAACCTTTCACTAAATTGCCTAAAAATTTGCTATATGGTATTGTTAAATAAAATAATCATAATAATAAAAAATAATAATATTATGTCGGGGCATGAAAAATAATATAATTGTATGACTAATAAATTTGCAATACAAGTGCATAATTAACAAAGACTTTGCAATAAATGGGCATGATTAACAAATACACTAGAAATATTATCTTTACATTTTGTCGAAGATGATTATGGCAGTAATATCAGAGGAGAATCAATGGACAGAAGAAAAGCATCATTATGATTTATAATAATTGTAAATATAATAGTATATATATATATTCCATATATATAAATAACACTATATAAAAAAATTAATACAATTATTAAGACAAAATGAATATGTTTTAATCAAAAGATTAAAGTAAAACAATAAATTATAAAAACAAATTAAAATATTTATTTCCGAAAAAATAATAACCAATACATCCAGCATCTTCATGGTTCTTGCGAAGATTTTTTTTTTTCCATTTTGATGAACTCATGGGTTTATTTCATTCTGAATAATCTAAAAATAATATTATAAATACCATTCCCTTCATCATATCATCAACATTTGGTAGTTGCGCCCAATATAATTAATTACCAAGATGATTTCATATTATTCAATGTTTAAAAATTTCCTACATTATAGTACCGTCATTATGTATGTTAATAATTCATTTGACTTTGATATTGTATTGATTTGTATTGAGAACTTACATGTATATAGTATGATATTCATTAATCAGTGTTGAACAGGCTTGACAATTGTGAAAATTCTTCTCGTGACACTTAGAACAAACAATTACGTGACCACACGGTAAATACAAAACCGAAACTTGATTTTCTTTACAAATTGAACAAGTTAAATACCTTTTCTTAACATCGTTCAGTTTTTCCGTTAGCTTATTTTCAATCAAGTCGGCTTTTGCTATCCATACATAAATCAATCTACTATATCCCAGTTTCAACCTTAAATACATGCAACTCCAAAAGTATTCATTTAGTGAATCGTTGTTTACCACTGTTTTTTCTAAATACATTAAATAACTAGATAACTTCAAAATGCATTTATCATAATTAAATAAATCACTCAAATACTGAATAGAGAATGTTTGAAAATCTTTAAAATATTTATGATTTGCTTATCATTGTAAGTATCATGATTATTTATAAAATCTTCAACTGTGTTGTTGAAAAATTTCAATGAACGCTTATCTTCGGAATAGGTTGGACTTAAGTTTTCCTTATTTCTAGTAGGATGTCCTTGCTATAAATGACATATATAAAAAATATTGACAAAATAATAACATTCATATTCAACAGTTTTACTTGTAGAAATCATCAGTAATAAATAAATTTCTTAATAACTAAATTACTTTTGTTTTTACATTTATAAAAATTGAGATAGCCAATCAAATTAGAGTTTTCAAAATGTAGAAATTGTAACCATGGTTGAACCTTCAAATGTTTAAGTAACATCATATTGTATAACAATAATAATAAGCATGACTAGTACCCTTGTGAGTTGTTGAGCGTGAGCAATACCCTTTTGAGCATTACCCATAGGGGGAGAAAATATTTTGTCGGATAGACTAGGAGTATATATAACAAGGGTGGGCACGCATGAGTTCAATGAGAGACATTTTCCGAAAATTTATTTTTTAAAGAGCCACCATAGTGAACTACATATTTTTTTTTATTTCATTAATTTGATTAAAAAAGACTTAAACGCTATTAAAAACAATTATTTCAAAATTTAAGTAACAAACATAAAATATAATAAAAATCCATTAATAAAAAGTAATAAAATTTCTTGAATTAACGAAGACTTTTGGTCAAATCTTTGAAATTTGGTGTATACTTTGTTAAAGCTGTTCGCAGCAATTCTGTAAGATGCTGATTGGTCAACTGTGAACGATATTTCGACTTCACGAACTTCATTGTGGAGTACAAAGATTCACAACAATATGTTGTACCAAAAATTGAAATTAGACGGCAAGCAGCTTGTTTTAAGTGTGGATATTTTGCCTCTGGTACGAGTTTCCAAAATTCAATTATAGAAGTAAATGTGAAAAACAATGTTTCGTTAATTTTTAACATTTATGAAAATACAATTGCAACAAAAAATTTTTTTTTAAAAATTCAGTTGAAAAAATTTCAAAATAAAAAAATCGAATTCAATTTTCAAATTCAATTATCAAAAATTCAATTATCAATGAGCCGCAGTTTACTCAACGAAGAGCCGCATTTGCCCACCGTTGATATATAATAATAATAATAATAATAATAATAATAATAATAATAATAATAATAATAATATACTTTGAAAATAAATAATAAGAAATTTGAAAATAATTTTGAAAATGATAATAATAATATTTTATAAATAAACTAAGAATTTTGAAGAAAATAATGATGAAAATATTGAAAATCGTGAAAATTATGAAAATGTTAAAAATCATGAAAATATAGAAAACGATGAAAATGTTCCTGAAAATGTTGAAAATAATGAAAATGATGAAAATATTGAAAATGATGAAAACGTTAAAAATTATGAAAATGTTCCTGAAAATAATCATCAAATATTGAAAATCGTAAATTGATGCAGAAATTAAGTTTTATGAATATTTAAGTAAATAATAATAAGACATCGAAAATAAAATAATAAGAACTTCGCAAATAATAATAATAATAATAATATTGATAAAAACTTTGAAAATAATTTGAAAATAATACTTTGAAAAATATTCGATGAAAAAATCCTGAAATAATCATGAAAATGTAGAAAATTATTAAAATAATCATGCAAATGATGAAAATGTTGAAAATCATGTAATTGGCGTAGAAATTAAGTTTTATAAATATTTAAGTATATAATAATAATGAAACTTCTAAATTAAAATAATAATTAGAACTTTCCAAATAATAATAAAAATAATAATAAAAATAATAATTAGAACTTTCCAAATAATAATAAAAATAATAATAAAAATAATAATTCTATGAAAATAATTCTTTGAAAATAATACTTTGAAAAATATTTGATGAAAATGTTCCTGAAATAATCATGAAAATGCTGAAAATCGTGAAAATGTTGAAAATCATGAAAATGTTGAAAATCGTGAAAATATTGAAAATGTAGAAAATTATGAAAATGATGAAAATTATTAAAATATTCATGCAAATGATGAAAATATTCATGCAAATGATGAAAATATTCATGCAAATGATGAAATTGACGTAGAAATTAAGTTTTATGAATATTTGCAATAATAATCATAATCATAATAATAATAATAATAATATATTGATAATATATTAATAATAATAATATATATATTAATAATATATTATTAATAATATATTATTATATTAATAATAATAATATATTAAAATATTGATTAAAATTTTGAAAATAATAAAAATAATTTTGAAAATAACATCTTCCGCGCGGACGTTAATATCTTTCCCAATAATAATGATAAATTAAATAATTATATAATCGATAATTTAAACAAACGTAATCGATAATTAAAACAAAAAAAAAATAATATAATCAACGATTTAAACAAAATGAAATTATTACATAATCGATAATTTAAACAAACGTAATCGATAATTAAAACAAAAAAAAATAATATAATAACGATTTAAACAAAATGAAATTATTATGTAATTGATAATTAAAACAAAAATAAAAATATTATTATATAATCAACGATTTAAACAAAATTATTATTATTACGTAATCGATAATTAAAACAAAAATAAAATAATAATAATATGACCTTGAAAATAATAATATTTTGAAAAATAATAATATGACCTTGAAAATAATAATATTTTGAAAAATAATAATATGACCTTGAAAATAATAATATTTTGAAAAATAATAATATGACCTTGAAAATAACAATATTTTGAAAAATAATAATATGAACTTGAAAATAATAATATTTTGAAAAATAATTGTTTGTCCGAATATAGTCAAGTTGATGGATATTTTATATATTCTCTAAAACTTTGTTAAAACTTTGTAATAATAATAATAATAATAATAATAATAATAATAATAATAATAATAATAATAATAATAATAATAATAATAATAATAATAATAATAATAATAATAATAATAATAATAATAATAATAATACTTTGTAATAATAATCCAATGTTGATTTGTTTAATAATACCCTTGTGAGTTGTTGAGCGTGACCAGTACCCTTGTGAGCATTACCCATAGGGGGAGAAAATATTTTGTCGGATAAACTCGGGGCAGTACCCTTGCGAGCAATACCCAATAATAATAATAATAATAATAATAATAATAATAATAATAATAATAATAATAATAATAATAATAATAATAATAATAATAATAATAATAATAATAATAATAATAATAATAATAATTTAAGTCTTACCTGATTGGGTGAATGATAAATCACCCGCAAATTTCTTCATAAAATTTGCTATAAATTTGCTATAAATTAGTGTCTGACTAAAAAATTAATAACTTTTATACTACTAATGATAAAAATTATTTCTATGGCTCAAAAGATTTGTCTTCGTCTGGTCTTCAAAATGAACTATAAATTGTTTAAATATTTTGAGATTTAGACTAAGTTTTGGGCTCACGAAAAGTAGGACTCGCTAGCACAGTTAATAATATTTTGAAAAATAATAATAATTTTTTCATCAATCAGTGTCTGACTAAAAAATTAATAACTTTTATACTACTAATGATAAAAATTATTTCTATAGCTCAAAAGATTTGTCTTCGTCTGGTCTTCAAAATGAACTATAAGTTGTTTAAATATTTTGAGATTTAGACTAAGTTTTGGGCTCACGAAAAGTAGGACTCCGCTAGCACAGTTAATAATATTTTTGAAAAATAATAATAATTTACCTTAAAATGACTAAAATGACTCTGACCAAAACCTTAATAACTTTTTTATTATTAGTGATAAAAATTATTTCTATAGCTCAAAAGATTTGTCTTCGTCTGGTCTTCAAAATGAACTATGAATTTTTAAAAGATTTTAAGTTTCAGACTAAGTTTTGGGGTCACGAAAAGTAGGACTCCGCTAGCACAGTTAATAATATTTTTGAAAAATAATAATAATTTTTGATGAGTCATCGGATGAGTCATTGTCTTTGTTCTAAACGAGTGATGAGTCATCGGATGACTCATTGTCTTTGTTCTAAAGTTGACCTTGGAAAAAAAATTTTTAAAAATTTTTTCCGGCCGGGGGGGGGGGGGGGTACTGTGCTAGCGGAGTCCTGTTTTAGCGGTGCCCAAACCACCTACTCTCATCCAATTTTTTGGTATGAAAATCCATTTTCTTAAATCACTTTCCCTGAAATGATGTATTATGCCCATCAACTGCCATCTGTATTCAATGTCAATATGATGTCCATAGCACATTTTGTGCTCTTTTCTAAGTTAGCAGTTTTATTAACAAGTTATATATAATTTAGTGTCCAACTTACTTATATAAATTAAAAACACGTCAGGTGCCTGCGAATCGCTTTGGATGAGTTTTCCATACGCGCATGTTAATTAATTGCGATTGACGGTGGTCAAAAAACCAACTAGAATTTGATCCAAGGATATTGATTTTATTCATTATATATCATTATATATTCATTATATTTCATAATAATAATAGTAATAATAATAATAATAATAATAATAATAATAATAATAATAATAATAATAATAATAATAATAATAATAATAATAATAATAATAATAATAATAATAATAATAATAATAATAATAATAATAATAATAATAATAATAATAATAATAATAATAATAATAATAATAATTGTTTAAGATCCAAATAACTCATTAGACCTTTATTATTAAACAATGTTATTTCCATTATCAAAATTTTATTGTTCGCCTCTACAGTCGATTGGGAATTGAATTGCTCAATATAAACATAGACATAGACAAACGCCATTTTATCCAGTAGCTGTTTCCGTCGAAGCACACGCGCGATTTCAAACTTCGACTTAACCAAATGTTTAACTTCGGACAACTGAGAAAATCGGTTGGATAATTCTTCAATTGAATAATTCCTGATTTCCGTGTTGCCAACAATTTGATTTGAAAGATCCGACATAGCACGATTCAATATTTCCTCATTGCAAATTGTGTTTTCATTTATCGCTTTCGAAGTTTTCATCTTACTGTGCTCAACAACACTTGAATTGTCGAATAATAAAAATCGACACTTTCTACATTTGAATTGAACTAGATCTTTTGAAGATGCTGATAAATGAAATAGAGCTTGAGAAACTGTATTTGCGCATTTGTTGATTTTATCACTGCAATTCATGTTGAAATATCTCTTTAATTGTTTCCTGAATCCATCATTTGGACATATAACTGACTTTTCCTTAATTGTCTCAATCGCATCATTTGGACCAATTCTTGATATTCCACCAAATTTTCTGCCATTTTCAATGAATTCACTGGTTTCATCGAAATAAGAAATAAGATCTTGGTTTGGAACATCATAAGCTTTAATAAATTTGTAATCAAATTCTTCTTCTTCAACTGAAGGATCACATTTCACACCTGAAGCCATTTTTACCAAGGAACTCAAATCCAACTCAACGATTCAATTTTTTAAAAGCCACCAAAATTTATCGAAACAAACAAAAACCCAAATTCTCGAATTTCTAAAAACTACAATTCAAAATCAATAAAAATTACAATTCTATCTAATTACCATTAACAATCTCAATCCATTGCTCGCGTCTGTGTACGCACACCAACAATATTCGGTCTAACCAGACCGCGCACACAGACGCGATAGAAAACTATGCCGAATCGGCAGAAACAATAATAATAATAATAATAATAATAATAATAATAATAATAATAATAATAATAATAATAATAATAATAATAATAATAATAATAATAATAATAATAATAATAATAATAATAATAATAATAATAATAATAATAATAATAATAATAATAATAATAATAATAATAATAATAATAATAATAATAATAATAATAATAATAATAATAATAATAATAATAATAATAATAATAATAATAATAATAATAATAATTATAATAAATAAATAATAATAACTTATTTCTACAATAAAGTTCTTATTTCCATTCAACAAATGAATCCCCAGCAAAATTTATCCCAAAAATTTCCACCGAAAAATTTGATAATTTTTTCCTTGATCGAATTGTATAATTAAATAAGATTTCATTTGATCTGAATAAGTCACTGAATTTGATCCGAGCTGATTTCATTTCATCCGACAGGTTGATCTGAGGACCTTCTCCACCCTTGTAACAAATTGAGACAAATATCCAATCCCCCTGTTACGTAATAGTTTTTTTTTGAAAAAATCTCAAGTTTTTCACATTTTTCTTATATTTTGTTCAAGTTTAAGCACCTATTTATCAAAATGAAACAACAATAAAAAAAGTCGAATGCATTATTTTTTTATATTCATATGTCAACTAGACGCAAAAATTTTATTCATTTTCCCAAAATTGTTGTAAATGTTCTTCAACAGTAAATATATATATCGAAATTCAGCATTAGAGTCCGCAGTTATGGGTTCTTCATGAATATCTAAATTCTCAGTTTCTATCCAATCAAGATCGTCTTGTATTTGCACTAAAACTTCTTTTTCACATCAACTTATAACTTTTCTTATAACTTTTTCTTAGTGTTTCGACCAGTAAGAGAGGGGAATGGCATTTACCTCTGCTTGGCAGTTTGTTTGTTGATTGTTGTCGCGTCTGTGTGCAGAATTATGGTAATATGGGTGTGCGCACACAGACGCGAACAATAGGTATGTGGTATTTTTTTTAATTAGTTTTGTAATTTTTGATTTATAGAATGACGGAAGGTTTGTTTGAACGGGTTATTTGGGTGAATTTTTTGAAATGAAGAATCCAAAAGAATCGTTAGAAAATGTTATTAAATCATCTGGTGAATATTATGACACTTCTATTAGACCAAAGTATTGACAGAATAATTGCTCCAAAAGATAGTATATATGATGCTGGAACTTCGTTTAAATTTACAAGTCAAACCATAGATTTTTGGTCAAATGCCACTAGTGGTTTTGTTCGTCGTTTCATGTCAAGGAATAATAAAGCAGAATATGGAACAGTTGAAAAAAAGGAATATGATATTCTATTTAATCGAGCTCTTAAAAGGATAAACACAATTCAAATGTTTACTAGCAAAAGTGTTGAACAATTATCCAATGTTTTGAATACAATATACGATCAATCAGTGACAAAAACAAAGAATGGTTGAAACAATATTATGATGACTTCACAGATGAAATGGTGACAGTTGTGTTGGAATATATTTCGAAAGTTAATAAAGAAAGTCGGCTTCTTGGTCTTAATGTTTTCTGTAAACACTTAGTATTAACTAAACACTTATGTATATCTTGTCGATGATTCTTCAAATATCAATTGATGCACAATAGTAACCACAATCAATACATACTCTTTCCTTTATAATGTCTGTAACAGATGGACAGTATATGTCATAAGCGGATTTGGTTGATCCAGCAATAGAAAGGCTTTGAAAAAGTGTTGTAAAACGTGTATTTGTATTTTTAGGGTCTGCAATCTTCAATTTAGGATCATATTTCATAGGAACTGGTTCCCGAAGAAACTGATTCGGGAAGAAATCTAAGAAAGAACTACGTGGTGGAGAGCAGCGAGATTCATTTGAACATTTAACTATCTGTAGAAAGTAATGTGATGATCTGATGTGAATCATTAGCGAAAGAGGCGTTGTTTTTTCTAAAGTTGCTGATGTCTAATGCTGTTGATGAGTTTCAGATGTAGAAGGTTGTTGGAAAATGAAATAATTGATTTCTGGCTTCGAGTATTTCTCTTCAAATCGCGTTTCAATTTTCGCGCAAAATTTTCACCATGAGATTCAAAAAAATCACAAAATAAGACTTAAGATTCAATGCAATCTAGAGTTTCGAAATATTATTGGTTAGGGTTAGGGTTAGGGTTAGAAGTTTAGGGGTTACGGTTAGGGGTTAAGGTTAGAGTTAGGATTCTTTAAAAAGAATTATATAGTTATAAAAAATATATATTATATTAGAATTTTAATACTAGAAGTGCAAAGAACAAATAAAAATTATTCATTAATTTCTGAAAAGTCACGTAACAAATTTCAGACCCCTCCCTATAACAAATCGGAACACTTTCTAGAACCCTCCTCTAATTGCGTTACGTAATAAATTAACGGCGCAATTATTGCTATTATCGCCATTCATACATCTTTTTAACTATATATTTCGAACGCATCACTATTATCATCAGGTTACCTACATTCACGACGGATGAATAACTATACTATATTGATAATATATAAACTATAAATTTTAAATTATAAATAAAAATTTTAAACAATTATTTTTTTAAAAATAATTTTCGATAATCAATTATATTTAAACTTTTAAAATTATTTTAAAATATTATTTTAATTATTTTTTTAATTATTTAACATAACTATTATTAATATACATCAACACACAAAAACTTAATTAAAATTATTCAACACACACGTATTCACTGCATTCTGCACATTGATTTTAGGATTAAAATTTATTAATTACAAATAGCATATTAAAATATTTACAGTTTTAAGTATGTTTAAAAGTAAATGTTTGTTAACATAATTCATTTCTGACATCATTTTCATATCAAAATTGAACATGCTTTGCAAAATCGCTGAAGTTATAGCTGAAATAAAATCAACAGCAGAAATTACCAAACAAATTCAACATAATACTGACACCAGATAAGCAGGGAAAACCATTTAAAAATAAATGTTTTATTTTATAAATGAAACGCAATTGTCCCAGTATTTACGGATTTTTTAATTGACAGATGGAACGAGAATCAAATTGAAGAACCTCACCCCGAATGTCAATTACACCGTGACGGTCACGGCCGAAAGCATAATGGAAACAGCAAATAATGAAACTATTGGACCACCTTCAGATAGCAAAGAATTTTACACAGGATTAGGTTTGTATGGCACTGATATTGACGGTGCATATTGATGATTCTAGTTGATCTGAACGCAACCTTTTATAATGAGCACATTGATGCCAAGGGAAAGGTACTGAATATATCCTGGGCAATTGCCAAAGAAGCTCGTGGCGCCATATTTGAAGTCATAATTATTTTGAAAAATGTAAGGGAAATCTGTGAATATCTGATCCACTTTCATTGCATCAATTGCCTGTCACCATGGAGATGGGTAAATAATTATCATATTACAAATTTATATTATTTGATCCTCAGATCAACCTGTCGGATGAAATGAAATCAGCTCGGATCAAATTGATGAAGTGCAAGCTCAAATTCAGTGACTTATTCAGATCAAATGAAATCTTATTTAATTATACAATTCGATCAAGGAATAAATTATCAAATTTTTCGGTTGAAATTTTTGGGATAAATTTACTGGGGATTCATTTGTTAAATGGAAATAAGAACTTTATTGTAGAAATAAGTTATTATTATTTATTATTTATTATTATTATTATTATTATTATTATTATTATTATTATTAATATTATTATTATTATTATTATTATTATTATTATTATTATTATTATTATTATTATTATTATTATTATTATTATTATTATTATTATTATTAATATTATTATTATTATTATTATTATTATTATTATTATTATTATTATTATTATTATTACTTTTTACTTTCCTTGTGTTTTTTGGTTGTGTGCGCACACAGACGCGTAAAATTGAGAATGGGTTGTGATTGTGCCTTGGAGTGAGGGGAATTCTTGTGTTTCTTCTGAACTGGCATTTGTTTTGAGTGTGAATTGCAGGTGTGTTTCGAGAATTTTTGAGTTTTAATTTTGTGTGTATTTTTTAGTTGAACTCGAGTTGTTGGATTCTTATCGATTTTTCGTTTTCGTTTTGTATTATGAGCTTCCGATCAAATATGGCTGCTGTTAATGAAGAGCTTTATGATTCAAACAATATGATCCAGGATAAATGTTCCTTTGAATCGGATAACGTCAATGGTGTTTTTGGCCAACTAATCTCAAATTTATTTGGTGGATTGCTTTCCGTTGGTATTCGAGGCAATAATTGTGATGTAGTAGCTACACAAAGAAAGGTTCCAGATAAAATGATTGAGAAGAGTTCAGCTACAAGATTGTTTAATATTACTGAAAGTACTGGAGGTGTTATGACTGGTATGATCCCTGATTATCGATCTCAAATATGTCGTGCACAAATGGAAGCAGCTCGATTTAGATATAAACATGGATATGAAATGCCTGGTGACATAATATGTCGTTCTATTGCGGATATTAAGCAGCTTTCTGCCCAATCAACTGAGATGCGACCATTAGGTTGTTCAATGATGGCATTATCTTATGGTATTGAAATGGGCAAACTGTTATTATTCAAAACTGGCTCTGTGGATGAAAATAAAATTATTATGCTTTATCTTGAATTTAAACAATTATTTTTATTATTATTATTATTATTATTATTATTATTATTATTATTATTATTATTATTATTATTATTATTATTATTTAAAACAATAAAATGATAATTTAAGCCTTTTGCTGCAAATAATGTATTTAATGAAAGAATTTTCGACTATACGATAGTCCTTGTCAATCTCCTGGAATTTAGCAATGTTCTTCCCCAAAATACCTTTCAATCTTTCTTTTATTTCCTTTCTCTTAATTCTCATTGGTTGTAAATATAATGAATTGTTTTACTAAAAACTTTTAAAATTTTTACATTTAAAATTTCAAAATGACACAAACTAAAATTTTTAAATTTTTTTATACAGCTTCTATAATTAGCTTCTAGAAGCCTAATAAAATATTTGAAAATATTCTAAATAAAGCCTCCAACAACCATTTATATATGCTATTTAAATATTTCAATAAATGTGTCAATTTTGATTTTCAAACCCTATTTTTTAAATTTTTTTTCTATATTATTCTAATTATTACTTTTTAATTTATTCTATTTTTTTAATTTTTTTAATATATTGTCAGTTATTCTCAAAGTCAATGACAACAGATCAAATTCATGATTTCATTAATTTCTTCTTTAGTGTTGATCTTTGGCTGTCTGTTTATGATGAGAATTGCTTCTTTGAATCTGACATTTTTCTTTTGGATGTTTCCATTAGCTATGATTTCTATTGAAATATTTTTTTTCTTTCCTCTGTTGGCTGACACTGCCGGAGATGTCTGCCCAACGAGGATGTTCCACCAGGATCTAGATGTTCTTTAACTCTTTGGTGCAATGTCCTGAGGGTACTTCCAATGTAGATTTCATTGCATACATTGCACGTGATGCAATAGACGATGTTTTTTCTAAAGCACATATCTTTCCCTGTCTGGCAGTTTTTCATTGTGCAATTGTTTTCTCTATTTATGTTGCCTGTCAGAGCCCTTCTCAATGTCCAAGATTTATGTGCTATCCGAATTGGAAGACCGGTACGTTTAAGTTCTTTCAGGATCTTGAAGTCGAGTATGTCACTGATGAATGGGATATTCAGATAGAAATATTTCTGATTCTTTTGTGTTAATTCCCTAGATCTTCTTGGGGTAGAATTCATTCTTTCAATGTCCTCACCTTGGTATCCGTTTCGGTGTAGGATTTTATTGAAATTTGATTGCTCTTTAAAGTTTTCGTTTTTTTATTATTATTATTATTATAATTATAATTATTATTATTATTATTATTATTATTATTATTATTATTATTATTATTATTATTATTATTATTATTATTATTATTATTATTATTATTATTATTATTATTATTATTATTATTATTATTAATATTATTATTATTATTATTATTATTATTATTATTATTATTATTATTATTATTATTATTATTATTACTTTTTACTTTCCTTGTGTTTTTTGGTTGTGTGCGCACACAGAAGCGTAAAATTGAGAATGGGTTGTGATTGTGCCTTGGAGTGAGGGGAATTCTTGTGTTTCTTCTGAACTGGCATTTGTTTTGAGTGTGAATTGCAGGTGTGTTTCGAGAATTTTTGAGTTTTAATTTTGTGTGTATTTTTTAGTTGAACTCGAGTTGTTGGATTCTTATCGATTTTTCGTTTTCGTTTTGTATTATGAGCTTCCGATCAAATATGGCTGCTGTTAATGAAGAGCTTTATGATTCAAACAATATGATCCAGGATAAATGTTCCTTTGAATCGGATAACGTCAATGGTGTTTTTGGCCAACTAATCTCAAATTTATTTGGTGGATTGCTTTCCGTTGGTATTCGAGGCAATAATTGTGATGTAGTAGCTACACAAAGAAAGGTTCCAGATAAAATGATTGAGAAGAGTTCAGCTACAAGATTGTTTAATATTACTGAAAGTACTGGAGGTGTTATGACTGGTATGATCCCTGATTATCGATCTCAAATATGTCGTGCACAAATGGAAGCAGCTCGATTTAGATATAAACATGGATATGAAATGCCTGGTGACATAATATGTCGTTCTATTGCGGATATTAAGCAGCTTTCTGCCCAATCAACTGAGATGCGACCATTAGGTTGTTCAATGATGGCATTATCTTATGGTATTGAAATGGGCAAACTGTTATTATTCAAAACTGGCTCTGTGGATGAAAATAAAATTATTATGCTTTATCTTGAATTTAAACAATTATTTTTATTATTATTATTATTATTATTATTATTATTATTATTATTATTATTATTATTATTATTATTATTATTATTATTTAAAACAATAAAATGATAATTTAAGCCTTTTGCTGCAAATAATGTATTTAATGAAAGAATTTTCGACTATACGATAGTCCTTGTCAATCTCCTGGAATTTAGCAATGTTCTTCCCCAAAATACCTTTCAATCTTTATTTTATTTCCTTTCTCTTAATTCTCATTGGTTGTAAATATAATGAATTGTTTTACTAAAAACTTTTAAAATTTTTACATTTAAAATTTCAAAATGACACAAACTAAAATTTTTAAATTTTTTTATACAGCTTCTATAATTAGCTTCTAGAAGCCTAATAAAATATTTGAAAATATTCTAAATAAAGCCTCCAACAACCATTTATATATGCTATTTAAATATTTCAATAAATGTGTCAATTTTGATTTTCAAACCCTATTTTTTAAATTTTTTTTCTATATTATTCTAATTATTACTTTTTAATTTATTCTATTTTTTTAATTTTTTTAATATATTGTCAGTTATTCTCAAAGTCAATGACAACAGATCAAATTCATGATTTCATTAATTTCTTCTTTAGTGTTGATCTTTGGCTGTCTGTTTATGATGAGAATTGCTTCTTTGAATCTGACATTTTTCTTTTGGATGTTTCCATTAGCTATGATTTCTATTGAAATATTTTTTTTCTTTCCTCTGTTGGCTGACACTGCCGGAGATGTCTGCCCAACGAGGATGTTCCACCAGGATCTAGATGTTCTTTAACTCTTTGGTGCAATGTCCTGAGGGTACTTCCAATGTAGATTTCATTGCATACATTGCACGTGATGCAATAGACGATGTTTTTTCTAAAGCACATATCTTTCCCTGTCTGGCAGTTTTTCATTGTGCAATTGTTTTCTCTATTTATGTTGCCTGTCAGAGCCCTTCTCAATGTCCAAGATTTATGTGCTATCCGAATTGGAAGACCGGTACGTTTAAGTTCTTTCAGGATCTTGAAGTCGAGTATGTCACTGATGAATGGGATATTCAGATAGAAATATTTCTGATTCTTTTGTGTTAATTCCCTAGATCTTCTTGGGGTAGAATTCATTCTTTCAATGTCCTCACCTTGGTATCCGTTTCGGTGTAGGATTTTATTGAAATTTGATTGCTCTTTAAAGTTTTCGTTTTTTTATTATTATTATTATTATTATAATTATTATTATTATTATTATTATTATTATTATTATTATTATTATTATTATTATTATTATTATTATTATTATTATTATTATTAATATTATTATTATTATTATTATTATTATTATTATTATTATTATTATTATTATTATTATTATTATTATTATTATTATTATTATATTATTATTATTATTATTATTATTATTATTATTATTATTATTATTATTATTATTATTATTATCATCACTAATATTCAGAGAAATCCAAGAATGTAGTATTGAATATTACTGTTGTTTTTTTAATACTTTTTTTGGTAATTTTGATAATACTAATGATGAAAAAGAAGAAGAGTATTCTCTCATTTATCAAGTGAAATTAAATATTGCAAATATTTTATTATTGTAAAATTCAGGAAAAATACAAATGAAGAGTCGACGATTGACTTTACTGAAATTGACGAAACAAAGTAAATTATTTTGTTTTAATTGATAAAATTGAAAAGAAATAATTATCAAATAAATGATTAGTGTAAAGTTTTTGACGGTTTTAATGACCTCTTACATTTGATATTTTTAGAAACCACTAAAATATTTAAAGTAAAGTCTTAGATAAATAAAAATGAATTTAGTAAAATTATGCTGCTATCGAAAATAAGTATAATGTAATTTTCGATGCAATTTCGAATAACTCGACTTAATTGGCTCTTGTTAGTACCATGTAAGAAACTCGATCACACATGGAATCGATTCCAGTGCATTTTTATCAATTAATAATTTTATTGATTAGTATAATTATTATCTAGTATTTACTTTAATCCCTATAAGTTTTTTTACTCCCTATAGGCTATAACCCTACAAAAATATCTGATAAATTAACTTATTTCAATACTTAACATTTGCCTGACAACAGGTTAAAAAAAATCGTCGTATGCATCGGTAACAAGGTACTGAAAGAAGACGAAGCTCAGAAAATTTATTGGTTAATGAGAGACCCAATAGGCCTACGGTTTCTTTTAGGGTTTGCAATCAAGTACCCGAGTACTCGAATACCCGCCATTTTCGGTAGTTGCACGGGTAATTTAATACCCGGGTAATTCGAATCGAGTACCCGGGATTCAAAATTCGGTTAAATTATTTAAAAAAATATCTAAATCACTATATGAAAGTTCCGAAACTTAAAGTTTAACTAAAATGAGTATTATTGCTTATAGGGATTTTAAGAAATGTTGACAATATTGGGTAGTATTGCAATAGCAATACTGAGTTAAAATCAGCTGATTTTTATTTATATTGATTTCACTTTTCAAATGTAAATCGGTTTAATTCACTAGTCAAATCTTAATTCATTTAAAACTATATTTATTTTACTTTATGTATGCTCTTTTCTATAAATAATAAATAAATTATTTTTTACAGAAAGTTATATATTTTTTTTAGTTTTATTTACCCGTTGCTAAAATGAGCAAACGAAAGTCTGAAGCATGGAATCATTTTCAAAAAATAGATAAAGGCGAAGCTAAATGCTATGATTGCGGAGCACGACTAAGTTGTAAGGGGGAAATACTACTGGTTTAATTAACCATCTAAAACTTCACAGAATTTTTATTAATGCAAGCACTTTGATGAATTAAATTCTGAGGCTTCAACATCTAAACAAAATAAGTCATCTAATTCATTAATTACGAATTTCATAAAAAAGGAAAGTTTGAATGAAATTTTATCAAAATGCGCAGCCAAGGATGGATTTTCGTTCAATGCCATTGTTCATTCTGATGCAATTAGAGGATAGGTTGCGAGCCGCCATTATAATATGCCGAGAAGCTGCAATACAGTTCGCAAGAATATATTAGATTTTTTTGAGGAAAAAAAAGTTGAAACAAAAAACGAATTACAGAAATTATTAAGTTTGAAGAAGAAATTTAGTATTTCCGTTGATGAGTGGACAGACGTTTCAATACGGAGATATTTGAATGTTAATTTACGGTCATCGAATTTGGCAACAGTTTGCTCTTGGCTTAGTAACAATCACAGAAAAGTGTACAGCTGAAAAAACCAAAGAATTGGTGAAAATATTTTGAGAGAATTTTGTGTAAGTCTAAGGAAAAATATTGTTGCTTCAACAAATGATGGTGCCAGCGTGATGGTAAAATACTGTTCACTTATTACCGCTGAGAAACAGCTATGTTATAACCATGCTGTACATTTGGCTGTACTTAAAGTTATATATAAAAAGATTAATTCAGATGATATTGCAAATGTTGAAAAAGATGATGAGGATGAGCTTTTCTGTGGAGACGAAGGAGATGACCAAGAAGATGACGAAAATTTAGTAATTGTAGAAGATTCACAAAATCATGTCTTAATTTCAGATATTAAACCAGCATTATACGAAATGAGAAAAAGATTAAATTTCTCAGAAATTCATCAATACGAACAGAAATTTTATTAAAACATGTACGACAACAAGAGGTACATGAACTAAAATTGATATTAGATGTACCAACACGTTGGAACTCATTGGCTCAATCTATAAATAGATTCCTAAAACTAATTAATTGCATAAATAATGCATTAGATGAACTTGGTTTCCAATGTTTTAATGAAGATTATGTTAGTGTTTTAAAAAATGTGTCAACTACACTTGAGCCAACCATGTTAGCTGTAGAACAACTGAGTAAAGACAGTGCTAATTTATTGACAGCAGAAGGTACAATGTTATACGTTTTCCAAAGATTGAAGAAAATTAATACAAAATTTTCGCTGAATTTATTTGAAATATTGAAGATTGAAATTGAAAAACGTAGAAATAAAGAATTAATATCATTACTATTATTCTACACCATGGTACTTTTCCAAAACAAAATGAAAATGATTTTTTAAACTATTCTTCAAAATTTATTACAAAGAATTTTGCAAAACAAATGTTTCACAGGCTGTTTTTAGAAGAGGGAAGTAATCAAAGTGAAATTGATGAAGAGTCAGAAATTAAAATAGAGGATGATGAACGTATAGAAGCTGAACACTACAATTTACAAAAAAGTATCGAATCTATAACAAAATTAAACATCATAAATCTTGTATTAATATTGACAAAGAATTCAAATTTATTGAGGGAAACGATGGCAAAAGAAGTAGCAATATGAATAATTTATATGAATAATTTATATTGTCAATAAGCCCAACATCAACATCATCTGAGAGGGTATTTTCAGTTTCTAGTAATACTTTTAATAAAGTACGCAATAGATTAGGCACAGATACTGTTAACGCATTGGTATTTTTAAAATATTATTTTAATAAAAATAATTAGTTATTTTTGTAGTTATTTTTGTATTTATACTTATGTATTGTGAAATTTCACTATTAATTTTTTCTTTGTTTTTTGTATAAATGAATTTGTTTTGTTTTTGTTTATATTAATTAAAAATTAGTTCTTTACTTTGTTTTATTCATAAAATAATTTTTTTCGAGTACCCGAATACCCGGGTATTTAAACAAAATAATACTCGATTACCCGGGTATTAAGATTTCGGGTAATTTGCAAACCCTAGTTTCTTTGAAACATATTGCAAGACGAGTTTACAACAAAGCGAAAGGATTACCCGAACCAGAATTGCGACCTCTACAACCCGGTCAATGTTACTGTTGTGGTGAATCAGGTCATATTCGGAACAATTGTCCTTTAAGCAAGTGTTGTTTAATATGCGGTAAAAATGATCATTTTTTTACTAACTGCCCTCTATTAAGGAGTAATAATACAAGAATAATTCACTGTATTCAAGAAGAAAATAATTATTATCTGACTTATTCGTATGAAGACCTTGAGAATGATGTCACGTCAGAATCTGAAGTAAATGGAAAAGGATCGATTACAGGAAGTAATAGGAAAAATGACAAAGACCGTTCTTTAAACAAGATACGCTCCATGGCAAACATTTCGTCTGTGGAGTCGTTGAATTAAATGTGCAGAACACAGAAAACCGAAATGTTATGATGATCAAGAAGACGGATGGAAGGTGGTGGAGTTTTGTTCAGTGTTGTAGAATAGTGATTGAGATGTTGTGGGATACAGGTGCGTCGGTTACTGTAATGTCGGAGGCCATATGGAGGAAGTGTGGCAGTCCAGTTTTAAAACCGGTAGATATGGCGCTCAGGGTGTAGTTTTTATAAGAGTGAATTGATATTCTTGGGCCATAAAATTTCAGCAGAAGGAATATTCACGAATAACAATATGATAAAGAGAATTATTGAGGTTGAAATACCGAAATGCAGCAAACTACTACGTTCATTTTTGGGATTAGCAAATTATTATCGCAAATTTGTTCCAAATTTTGCTGAAATAGCCAAACCGTTGTATGAAGCTACAAAAGGACATGAAAAAGATATTAAATGGAATGACAAGTGTGAAGAAAGTTTCCGAAAACTTAAACAGGTATTATCGAGTGCATCAATCTTGGCGTTTCCAAATAAGGTAGATTACTTTATTTTGGGTACTGACGCGTGTTTTAGTGGAATCGGTGCTGTTCTAAGTCAAGTTCAAAATGGTTGTGAAAAAGTTATAGCATATGGTTCAAGACTTTTAAGTGCTCACGAGAAAGGATACTGTGTAACTAGAAAAGAACTACTAGTAATATACGAGTACGTCCTATATTTTCGGCATTATTTATATGGAAAAAAGTTTGATATACGTACGGATCATAAGGCTTTAAAGTTCTTAAAATCAACTTCGAAACCAATAAGTCCACAATTCCAAATATGGTTGAGTGAGTTGCCAGGTTATGATTTTGATTTAAAATATAGGAAGGGTGAAAATCATAACAACGCTGATGGACTATCGAGGATATTGTTAAGCTAAACCGAACACGAAGAAGGAAAACTTGAGAAGAGCGGATAAGATTTTTAAAAGTTATTACTTCAAGTAATTTAAAAATGCAGTTATATATTGAGAATCAGGAAGCAGATAATTTGTTTTCTACAATAAAGAAATATGTACTAAACCCGAGTCCCGAGATACCTCACTTGATTCGGGATTCACCTTATTTCAAAAGATTGGATCAGATATTGGTAAAAGACAATATGTTATTAATAGTAAATGATGATAAGCAGAAGATAATAATTCCGCAGAAGATAGCGTCACAAGTCGTACAGCATATGCACAAAGAACTCTGTCATTTAGGAGTTAAGAAAACAACAAATTATATGAACGATTATTTCTTTTGAATACACACGGTAACCGATATACGAGATATTATAAAAAAATGTGATATATGCATGAGAAGGAAAGTTTGACAAGTAAAACAGCTGAATATTTAATTCCTAGGGTAATAATGAATTCGATGGAACAAATCGTAATCGATATTGCTCATATGAAGGAAACAGAAACCGTAACCGTTATTTGATAGTAATAATTGATCAGTTCAGCAAGATGGTTAGCTTAACGCCTACTCCGAACCAAGATGAAAAGACTGTATATCGGGTACTTTTACACAATTGGATATACAAATTTGGTAAACCAGCTTACATTGTTTCGGGTAGAGGTAAGGTTTTCGAGGGAAGTCGAATCAAAGGGCTAGTTGATAATTTTAACATTGAATGGATATTTACTTCGCCAAACGATCATAAGTCTAATGGTTTAGCAGAACGGGTAATACGAACAGTTCGTTTTATGATCGTGACATTATTGAGTGATGGTCAAACTGGAGGGTGTTGGGACGACATTATACCAAAAATTGAATATTCCCTAAATTCAACAACACAGAATTCTACAGGATTTTCGCCAATGGAAATACTATTTGGAAGAAAGGTTAATATACATGGAAAGAATTCATTCATAGATCTTAATCGAGAAAAAGTATTATTGACAGCACAAAATAATGTTATGGTAGCGGCAGATAAAATGAGATCAAGAGATGCAGATAAGAAATGCCATCGGCATTTTGAGGTGGGTCAAAGAGTTCTAGTAAAGATGGATCCACATAAGAGATCAAAACATGGTAATTTGTTCGAAGGTCCTGTAAAGATTCTTGGTTTTCCAACGGAACACCAAGTTGAGCTAGAATATCGAGATGGGAAAAGATGCAGAAGAATTGAATGGCTGAAAGAGTATCACAGTTCTTAAAGAAGGGGAGAGTGACGATATTTAAATTGATATATTGTTTAAATATTCAGATTTTATAATAAATATATATTTGAAAATAACGTGTTAGTTTAATGACTTTTAATGAAAATGTTACTATTTATAAAATATAGTTTCCAAAAACTATTTATAAACGCAATTTAAATATTTTAAAAAATGTTTCTTTTTTGATTTTTAAAACCAAATGATCTTTTAAAATTATATTTGATCTATTTTTCTATATTATTTTGAATTATAATTTTTCAATTTTTAATTTAATTTATTTTAATTTATTTATCTCAATGTCGAAAACAACAAATCAAACTGATGATTTCATTGATCTCTTTATTGTTGATTGTTGGCCGTCGGTTTNAAAACTAGCTTCGTTGGCACTGTCATCTTCTCGACTAAAAGAAGACATTAGTCCTTGTTGGTTTTGAAGCCCTGATTGCAATGACTTAAGTTTTTCTGTTCGCAATTTTGAATTGAGTGGATATTGAATTGATAAGTGTGGATGACTTACTTCATAGTGTCGACGTAAATTGGTTACTTTGTAGTTGGAAATTGTAACTTTACAAATAAGACACAACGATTTACCATTATTGTCAATAAAAAAAAACTTTTCTGTCCATTCTTCTTGAAAAGTTCTATTTTCTTGTTTGTATTTTCGTTTTTTGATGTTTTCTGAGGTCATTGTAATAATAAATTTGAATAACTTATATTACTGAAATTTAAACAAAATAATAAAAAGACAAATTTAATTTTAATTAATTTAAAATTTTAAAATGCTTCATAAAAAATCTTCTTACCAAATTTTTCAAAAAACACGAATAGAAAACTATACTAAAATATACAAACGACCGCAATATTGTACAAACAAAAATACTAACTAATCAAAATTCACTAAATTTCACTAAATTTATTTTCATTGCTTCTCTCTCGTTGTTATAACAAAGCGCCGCCTACTACAAAATAATTTTAAAAAGCAGTAAAATGTGAAAAACAATGTTTCGTTAATTTTTAACATTTATGAAAATACAATTGCAACAAAAAATTTTTTTTAGAAATTCAGTTGAAAAAATTTCAAAATAAAAAAATCGAATTCAATTTTCAAATTCAATTATCAAAAATTCAATTATCAATGAGCCGCAGTTTACTCAACGAAGAGCCGCATTTGCCCACCGTTGAAATATATATTTCGCAGCAAGGCTTTAATTATCACTTAATTGTTTAACAAAAATAACTAAAAATGAATTTAAAAAAATTAATTAATAATAATAAATAGTTAAACATGCATGGCAATGATTTAATTATAAGAAAACGCCAATCAAACATTCTTTTCACGATATATTTCGACAGTTTTCCTGTCATTATCAGGTGGGATATAATAACTATGTAATTTATGGATTTTAAACAAATTTATTAATATTATAAAAGCTTTTTTATTTAATAAAAATATTTAAACATTCAAAATTTAATTTAATAATATAAAATATTTTTATTAATTATTTAATTTAACACAACAATCAATACATACAATATTCAAGAAATTATTTAAAAACTTATTTAAAAACACTCCAAGCACAAGTATTCACTGCATTCTGCACATTAATTTTCGGATTCAATGATTTTATCAACAACGCCTCACAAATCACACGCTCCAAATAATTATCGAAATTTTTTAATAAAATTTTAAAATCAGACATACCTATTTTAATCTTACAGCCCTTATTGTGTTCACCAATATGGATCAAAGCCTTCGGTCTATAATGTTCTCGAGCTCGAATACAGAGATGACGGGAAGCCTCTCCAATGTATGTGGCATTACACCCATTACATGTAAACTGATAAACGAGATCGGAACACAATTCAACCGGAGTTTTTGACTTATTAATAAACATATTGCGTACTTTCCATGAAGTTGACACTATCCTATAGTTTAAATTCCCTAACTGCTTTCTTATCTTCACTTTATAATCCTTAAAACCTTCTGAGTACGGCAATACTAACACAAATTTAGGCTCGTCATCCTTGCTCACACTATTTAATTTATTTAACTCATCAGACTCACACATCTCAACAAGATCACACCCAAATTTTCTCAAACATGGATCCTTAGGATTTTTAATAAATTTATCAACACTCTCTTTCACCATAATTAATAAAAAGGATTTTGAATAACCGTTCTTCATTAACAATTCAACCAATTTGTCAACACTTTACTGAATTTTCAAAAGTAGAAGACAAAGACCATGAAGGATAAATCAAACCCTTCACCATCCCACCTGATTATGACAGGAAAACTGTCGAAATATATCGTGAAAAGAATGTTTGATTGGCGTTTTCTTATAATTAAATCATTGCCATGCATGTTTAACTATTTATTATTATTAATTAATTTTTTTAAATTCATTTTTAGTTATTTTTGTTAAACAATTAAGTGATAATTAAAGCCTTGCTGCGAAATATATATTTCAACGGTGGGCAAATGCGGCTCTTCGTTGAGTAAACTGCGGCTCATTGATAATTGAATTTTTGATAATTGAATTTGAAAATTGAATTCGATTTTTTTATTTTGAAATTTTTTCAACTGAATTTCTAAAAAAAATTTTTTGTTGCAATTGTATTTTCATAAATGTTAAAAATTAACGAAACATTGTTTTTCACATTTTACTGCTTTTTAAAATTATTTTGTAGTAGGCGGCGCTTTGTTATAACAACGAGAGAGAAGCAATGAAAATAAATTTAGTGAAATTTAGTGAATTTTGATTAGTTAGTATTTTTGTTTGTACAATATTGCGGTCGTTTGTATATTTTAGTATAGTTTTCTATTCGTGTTTTTTGAAAAATTTGGTAAGAAGATTTTTTATGAAGCATTTTAAAATTTTAAATTAATTAAAATTAAATTTGTCTTTTTATTATTTTGTTTAAATTTCAGTAATATAAGTTATTCAAATTTATTATTACAATGACCTCAGAAAACATCAAAAAACGAAAATACAAACAAGAAAATAGAACTTTTCAAGAAGAATGGACAGAAAAGTTTTTTTTTATTGACAATAATGGTAAATCGTTGTGTCTTATTTGTAAAGTTACAATTTCCAACTACAAAGTAACCAATTTACGTCGACACTATGAAGTAAGTCATCCACACTTATCAATTCAATATCCACTCAATTCAAAATTGCGAACAGAAAAACTTAAGTCATTGCAATCAGGGCTTCAAAACCAACAAGGACTAATGTCTTCTTTTAGTCGAGAAGATGACAGTGCCAACGAAGCTAGTTTTTGATAGCTTGGAATATAGCTCGTGCTAAACGTACATATGGAGAAGGTGAATTTATTAAGAGAAACTTGGAAGAAGTGATTAAAGTTTTGGATCCGGATAACTCAAAACTACATAAATTGATCTCACGTATTCCTATGTCACGTCGTACAACTGCGCGTCGAATTGGCCAAATTAGCGAAAATGTTGAAAATAATTTGATGTGTGATTTAAAAAATTGTACAGCATTCAGTTTAGCTCTCGACGAGTCTACTGACATTCAGGATGTTCCACAATTAGCCGTTTTTGTTCGCTTTGTATCTTCTGACGTAAAAGTAAAGGAAGAAATTTTAGACCTAGTAGCTCTTAAAGAAACAACTCGCGGTATCGATGTCAAAACTGCGCTTGATGTAGTGATGGACAAGTTTGAATTGGCGCGTGATAAACTTGTAAGTGTTGCGACAGACGGAGCGCCTGCAATGATGGGGAAAAATCAAAGTCTCATTGGTCTTTTAAACAGAGATCCAAATATTCCTCATTTCTTATCTCTTCAATGCATAATTCATCGCGAGCATCTCATAGCGAAGTACTTTAAATACGAAAATGTGTGGAAGATTGTTTTGAAGATTGTGAATTTAATTAGAACAAATGCCAAAACACATCGTCAATTTAAAAACTTTTTAGAAGAATTAAGATTAAATGATGAAACAGATGAATTGCCCAATGATGTCTCCTTATGGTGTATTGTTAGATGGCTGTCAACTTACAATGTTTTGGACCGTTTTGTGGAACTCCTAAATCCTATCATAATATTTACCAAAGAAAAAGGAATAGCATACCCAGAATTAGAAAATGAAACTTGGCTTTCTGACTTAATGTTCCTTACAGACATTATGGAACATTTGCAAATATTAAATTTGGCTTTACAAGGAAAAGAAAAGATAATTATTGATTTGTCACAAACGTTATTTAGTTTTGAAGCTAAACTTCGGCTTTTTGTGAACGATCTTAGGTCGAAAATATTTAATCATTTTCCACGAATAAAAGCTAATAAAATTGATATCACAGAAGAAAAAGTAAACGAATACAGTGAAAAATTGGAAGAATTGCAAGCGGATTTCAAATGTAGGTTTGAAGATTTGAAAAGTTTTAAATCTACATTTGCATTTTTTGTGAACCCATTTATTTGTGATATTATTGAAGATGGATTTCCAATTTCTGAAGTAATACTTGTTAAAAAAGCGGTTGGGGAATTGGAGTTATTAGATATGAAAGAGGATGCACCATAAAGTTACTTCTATAATTGAATTTTGGAAACTCGTACCAGAGGCAAAATATCCACACTTAAAACAAGCTGCTTGCCGTCTAATTTCAATTTTTGGTACAACATATTGTTGTGAATCTTTGTACTCCACAATGAAGTTCGTGAAATCGAAATATCGTTCACAGTTGACCAATCAGCATCTTACAGAATTGCTGCGAACAGCTTTAACAAAGTATACACCAAATTTCAAAGATTTGACCAAAAGTCTTCGTTAATTCAAGAAATTTTATTACTTTTTATTAATGGATTTTTATTATATTTTATGTTTGTTACTTAAATTTTGAAATAATTGTTTTTAATAGCGTTTAAGTCTTTTTTAATCAAATTAATGAAATAAAAAAAATATGTAGTTCACTATGGTGGCTCTTTAAAAAATAAATTTTCGGAAAATGTCTATCATTGAACTCATGCGTGCCCACCCTTGGTCTATACAATGGATGATGTAATCTACCGCAGTAACAAGGAAATACTAACTCAGTTTAATATCCCAAACATATTTGATCCTCGCCCCCCCCCTTTCCACAAAAATTATTAATCAGCGCCCACTGGAGTTTTTTTTTCAATTGTAATAGCATTTAAGCAGGAATATATATTAGCTGCATATTCTAAAAGAATCTGATTGATCAGAAAAGGAAAGTGATTCACAGATGGGGAATAATTAACAAATATGGAAAGTAATGATCAAGATAGGTAATGATGGTACTATATAAGGAAGTTAATGATTAGTAAAAAAGGAGTTATATAATATATAAATATCTCTTTCAACGCTCAATCGTACTGAGCAACTTAGGACAAGTATCGATGAACCAGCCGATTGCTACCGGATTGCTCCAATAGCGTTATTTAACAGAAACTTGTTACAACTTGATTGAGGGCTATCCTACGAAATCTATGTTAACTATTTTAAGTTTTAATACCATCATACAGGGTAGGAATATAGATTAATTATTCGCTATTGTGCAGTGGGTAGGTCTTAATTTTGTGAAATTTAAAATACAAAGTAAATGAAATTACAAATCTACCATCGCCCTCTTAAACCACGTCAACGCCCCCTCTAGGTCTCAAACGCCTACTTTGAGAAAGACTGCATTAAAAGATTAATAGATCGCAATGGCATAGTAATAATGAAGTGGATAGAAATGAAATCATGCGGAAATTAGAGGCTAAAAGACAGCAAGCGAAAGAAATTGGCACAACTAGGAACTTAGAAGTCGGGGACAAAGTATTGGTGAAACAAGAAATTAGAAACAAAGATCACGAGAGATATGAAGGACCATACACAGTAATTAAACGAAATCATGAAAGAAGTTACTTATTAACAGACGAAAACGGGAGAAAAATAACGAGGAATATAGAAAAGTTAAAGCATTTTAAAGAAGGGGGGATGTAAGGAGTTAGTAAACCTCTATATAAAATTATTATGGTTAAATGGTAGAAGTGAGATCAGTTAGTAGAAATAATTATTTCTGTTAAATTTTTATATTTAAATTCTATATTAAATTATATCATATTATATTAAATTATATTAAATTAAATCAATTAAATCTATTATTAAATTAAATCAATCAATATTAATAATTATCGCGCCTCGGTGTTTAAATACGCTAGTAAACGGCACAATTTTGAAGTTGTTATAAAAATAAATGCTTGAAGAAGATTTGAATTTAATTGCGTCTAACAAAACCAATAAACAAAGTGCAAATCTATTTCAAATTGTTTCTTTACTCTATAAGGCGTAGTAAAGTGCAACATAGTAACAGAGAACAATCATTTTGGCTGACATTTATATAAGATGAAGATATTTACAACTGAAGGTTCAATATTGACAGTTCAAAACGAACCGACCAGCTTGTATATATCAATATTGTCAACATCAAATATCAAAAGTTAAGTAAAATGCTGTGTAAATTACTTAATTGCTAAAAGCAAACTTAATGAGATATTTCTACAATATGAAAGGTGAAAATCATTGGGAAACATTTTAACTCATTATTTAACCAGAAGCGCCTAGTCACAGGAAAGATATTATAGACAATAATTCACGTAACAGAGAATTAATTGGTACAATTTAGTGCGACATCTGTATCATATCCAATTCCTGAGAAAGGCAAGGAATAATTTGTTCAATCGAGGACACTGGTGACCAAATAAGGAAATCGAACACATGATTTAATAGTTGACAGAATTGTAGGGAAAGAATTGGACTGAATGAAGCAGAGAGCAAGGCAGTTGCTAGAATAGTTATCAAACAACGGTGATAACTAGCTATCACAAATAGGGAATATATGTTACCAAGGACAATTATCTGACAAGTACAAGATACAGAGCACTAGGAGATCGAGAATTGATATCTACTTACAAACCACTGCAACGCAACCGTCAGCCAGACGAGTAAAGATTATTACAATTTCCATATACGTTTTATTATTTTATACGTTTTTCATTGTCATTTTGCATGTAAAATGATTTTTTTAATTAAATGGTTTGTTTTAATAATTAAAGGTTACAAAATTTTCATTTGGATTAAACAAGTAACAGAAGATCCATAAATGCACATGACAAGAATCATTCTAGGTTTTCTGAAGTTATTGGAGTTCGGAATTGGAAAAATCTTCAACTAGGACAAATTAAACTAGAGGAAAGGAAGAATTCTGAGCTCATTCGGTTCAATGTTCATAGATCAATTCCAGAGTTGGTGATGAAGAACTAACCAATGTGTCACAAAGAAATACTTAATCGCTGAGGTAAAGTTGTTGTGAAATGCGCTGTTAAATATAAGAAAATTAACCTAATCAAGACAAAGTTCCGATTGTAATTCTAGTGAAATATGATTCTAGGGTTTCATTTTCTTGAAGTCCCGATGCCTAAATTAAACCTTAACTTGGGACAATTAATTATGGGCCAAAAAATTGATGACATTTAAACAATGTTAATGGAACAAGCTTATTTGAAAGTGAAAAGCATAAATGAGTTTAGAGTTTTGAATTAAATTTAATCAGAATCTTTCGCAATGAGAATTATTTGAATTTGAAGTTATACAAATATTTTCGAATCAATCAAACCAACAGAAAAATAATTAGTGCATTTAAGCAAGTAGAGCTAAGGTGACATAGGCGAAACAATTCCTTAGTTTGGGTTTTTGTGTGAGACAAATGAAATGTAGTTTCAGGAATAAAATGAAAACTGTAGAATTTTTTAGGTATTACAAATTGCTAAAAGGAAAAGGAGGAGGATATAGATAGAGATAGATAGAGATGGAGATAGATGGAGGTGAAGATAGATGGAGATTGAAGTAGATGGAGATGGAGAGAGATAGAGATGGAGATAGATGGAGATAGATGTAGGTGGAGATAGATGGAGATGGAGATAAATAGAGATGGAGATAGATGGAGGTGGAGATAGATGAAGATGGAGATGGAGATAGATGGAGGTGGAGATAAATAGAGATGGAGATAGATGGAGATGGAGATAAATAGAGATGGAGAGAGATAGAGATAGATGGGATGGAGAGAGATAGAGATAGATAGAGATGGAGATAGATAGAGATAGATGGAGATGGAGAGAGATGGAGATGGAGATGGAGATAGATGGAGATGGAGATAGAGAGAGCGATAGAAATAGACAGATGGAGAGAGATAGAAATAAAGAGAGAAATGGAGAGAGATATAGAGAGAGAGAGAGTGACAGATAGAGAGATGGAGGATTTGTTGTTTTAGCATTCAGTTTGTACTTAATTTTGAAAGTGGGTGGCAAAGATGTGATATACTGAGAAATTTAACAAATATCATGCTAGCTTTTTAGTTTTTAAACATATTGTTATAAATGTTTGTGTAATATAACTTTTTACATTAGAATAATGTCATATTTATTACCAACAATGAATAATTCAAATTTGATTCAGTATAAATCAGTATTTTACTACAAATTATCCCGCAGACCAACATTATCGTTAATAACTTTTTTAATATAAATCGCTGAGAACTAAATTAGATACCACTGAAAAGATAATAAAATTTGCAACTATAAACATATAAGATGTTAGAAATGATGTGAGAATTTAATTTGCTGATGGTAAATATTGAAATCCCGTTTGCAGTCTGCAAAGTATAAATTCCCACATCTCGATGCCGATTGAGATAGATAGAGGAATTAGGAACGATCCACAGAAATGTGCTGGGAGCAGAGATCAATGACAAAAGAATTATCAGATGACAAAGTATACAACTAAACATTTCCATTCAAAGCAACTGGTTAATTATTTATCTGTTATTTTTACGGTTTCATTGATCAATGGTTTTAATTCACCTCGGAAACCAGCTGTCGGTGCAAATCTCAACAACATCTCTACTCACCGCGTTCTACTTAATTAGTTCCCCTATTACTCTCTCATCACAAAATTTCATTCCCTCATTGTTCTATTGCAGCACAATTGCAACTCGTCCTTTCAGCTGCTATTCTAGTTGCTTATTTATTTATTTCCCCTCCATTCTATTACTGCTCTCTTCAATAATGATTCGGCTTCGTTGAAATCATACAAATTGTCTTGATTCTTCATCATCATTATTGCATGTCTGACAAATTCACTTCACAATTTTGATTTACTCATTTCCTGATTAACTATAATTTCATCTCTATTCTCCGTTTCATTTACTTTATCTATTTCCTATTTGTAATTTTCTTATTCACCTTTGTGCTGTCCAGCTGACAATTCAATATTAATTGATTTGCACTCTATTTCATCATTGTGTATCTTTTATTAACCCGTCATTTATCTGCTTGGTGGCGAATGCGCGTTGCTTATCTGTAATTTGGGCTGCTCCAACAATTATATCTATCGATTTATCAACTTTTTATCATCAGCAATCAATCAATTTCACATTTCACATTTCACCGACAATTGCAATAAATCTGTGAATAATTTGTTACCATGAGGTTATTGATTACAATTTCAAAGGATTTCCAAACTTCCCCTTAGCTTTCACTTTCAATGGGGAAACGCGCAAATTTATTAGGATAATTTCACGTTTAACAGGCGGATTTTCTATATTTTATTGATTTTACGGTTGATTGATTGTGTGTAGTAGCAATATATATCAATATTCAATATTTTGGTGCAATCAATGCATAATCGAGTATAATTTGAGGTTTTATTGATTTCCTGTATTTGCCTTTATTGTATCAATAATTTTCTCAATTCTAATAACAAATATTGCCAATTTTCTATTAATTAATTCAATAATCATCCTAATATAATCGATTAATTCCGATCGGTCATTGACTGTGTGTAATCGACTCGCAACAGGCGAAATGTGAATGGCCGGTTGTGAAAATGGCAGAATAATCACCAGCAGCACATTTCACATTTCACAATCAATTATTCGGTGCCGGTGTGAATGGAGATTGAGGGCAACTGACAGCTGACCAATCGGAATGTAAGAATGCAAATGGACGCGTGAATCAATTGGAATGGTTGCGGATGTGCTCATTTTGGTGATGATATGATAGAGTGACACAGGGAGAGAGGGGGAGAATAGTTTGGAAATCACAAAAAAGATAAGAGATAAAGCAAAAAAATAAAAAATCCACTTTATAATCAATATTTGCCCTTTTTAATCAATAATTACACATTTAAATCAATATTTAAATTTCTATTATAAAAAATTTTCACTTTAAAATCAATAAAAATTAAAACTATCAATAATGGTGGAAATCAATAATAATAAGATATTATAAATTAATTTATAAGATTAAATAAATAATTATTAATAAAATAAATAAACAATTAAATATTAATAATAATAATAATAATAATAATAATAATAATAATAATAAATAATAATAAATAATAATAATAATAAATAATAATAAATATTAATAATAATAATTATAATAATAAATAATAATAATAATAATAATAATAATAATAATAATAATAATAAAAAATAATAATGATAAAAAATAATATTAATAAAAATAAATAATAATAATAAATAATAATAATAATAAATAATAATAATAAATAATAATAATAATAAAAAATAATAATAATAAAAAATAATAATAATAAAAATAAATAATAATAATAAATAATAATAAATAATAATAATAAATAATAATAAATAATAATAAATAATAATAATAATAATAATAATAATAATAATAAATAAATAATAATAAATAATAATAATAATAAAAAATAATAATAATAAAAAATAATAATAATAAAAATAAATAATAATAATAAATAATAATAATAAATAATAAATAATAATAATAAATAATAATAAATAATAATAATAAATATTAATAATAATAATTATAATAATAAATAATAATAATAATAATAATAATAATAATAATAATAATATTAAATTAAATAGATAATAATAAAAAAATATATAAATAATATTGAAAGATAATAATAATAATAAATAATAATAATAATAAATAATAATAATAAATAATAATAATAAATATTAATAATAATAATAATTATAATAATAAATAATAATAATAATAATAATAATAATAATAATAATAATAAATAAATAATAATAAATAATAATAATAAATATTAATAATAATAATTATAAAAAATAATAAAGTAATAATAATAATAATAATAAATAATAATAATAAATATTAATAATAATAATTATAATAAATAAATAATAATAAATAATAATAATAATAATAAATAATAATAATAATAAATAAATAATAATAAATAATAATAATAAATAATAATAATAAATATTAATAATAATAATAATTATAATAATAATAATAATAATTAATAAAATAAATAAAACAATTAAATATTATTAACTAACAAAATTAAATAAATATCAATAATTATAATAATAAAATAATAAAAAAATAAATAAATTATATTAATAATAAAATTTAATTTAAACAATTAAATATTAATAATAATAATAAAAATAAATAATAATAAATAAAAAAAATAATAATAAATAATAATAATAATAATAATAATTAATAATAATAAATAAATAATAATAATAATAAAAATAATAATAATAAAAATAAATAATAAATAAAAAAAATAATAATAAATAATAATAATAATAATTATTATTATTATAATTCTAATTAAGTAATAATTTAATTATAAGGTTAAATAAATAATTAATAAATAAAATAATTATTAATAATAATAAAAAATATAATTAATATATAATTTATATAATTAATATAAATTAATATATATACAAAAAAAATTAATTATATTTAATTAAAATAAATTATTAAGATTAAATAAAATAATTAATAAAAAAATTATTTATTAATATTTATATTAATAATTAAGAATAATTTAAAATATAATTAATATTAAAAAAGTATTAAAAAGTTAGATATATAAAAATTAAATGATATGAATAATAAAAATTAATTAAAATTTTACAATTGATTATTAGGATTATATAAATAAAACTAAATTATAAACATTAATAATATAAATAACTCAACTCACTTTATCTGCATGAAAGACGAAATCTAATTCGCAAACGTTTTCAAAACATTTATTAAGAGATTCAACAAAACTTGAATTAGGTCTAGAATTCCCAATTCACTTTCAGCCGTATCCACACAAAACACAAAATAAAGCGTTGCGTAATGCCTATAAATTAAGCGATAGTCTTGACCATCAATGAGACTTAATATTTCCAATTTCATATTTAATACCATTGTGACAAATTTACCTCCCACCTTCCAAAAAGTTACAAACATTTTCATCTCTTTTTGAAACTAATAAATAAGTTTCTTTTAAAATTGATTGTTGTTCTTCCTCTGACTAAAATCAATTATATTTTCCATAAGCAATGTTTTTGAATAATGTTAAACAAATACGTAAGTACAAAAATAGAACAATCAAGACATACATAGTGAGTGTAAAACTTGGTTATCCTCGGTTTACCATGGTTATTAAATACTAGAATAGCTTTTATCATTGGATTTAATTAATTAATTAAATATAAGTTTATTTTATTGTACAAATATCAAGTAAACCGTTTAGAACAGTTAAACAACTCATTTTATTATAAACATTCTCAATTGATTTTATTATCTAGTATTTATAAATATAAAATATTTTTCAAAAAAAGTATTTTAAAATTTGAAATAACTATTTGTAAAATTAAAAAATTTAAATACAACTGAAGTTTTCACCCTAAATATATTAATACCCTTTGCACAAAGTAAAATAAAAGAAAATTAATTCTTTCGAAGATAAGTAAATTTAATATACGCTAATTTTAAGCATAATTTACATTTAAATTTTCCTGGATAATTAAAATTATCTGTTGATCTACAGTAGCCGCTCGGTTAATTCCGCATACTGAATCTAAAGTAACAAATGCGGAATTAACTGGATTACGGGTTTCCACGATTATTTGATTTTAATAAGGTATTTGAATATCAAAAATATATCACCTTTGATTTGAATATCGCTATTACCCCTATTAAATTTGAATATCACCTTTGAATATCAAAATGACGAAAGGATCTGGTGAAAGACATTCTGATGCACAAAGATTAGAAATAATTGGTTTTTGTCATCTCCAACTCCTCCAAAGATGATTAAATTAGCCCGAGATTACACTGTTAAAGAAAAGTCAATTCGAAATATTAAAAATAATCAGAAAGAGATAAAAAGACATATTGAAAATATCACTGACTCGGCTAATACCAGTGCATGTCGAGCTTCATATCCCAAATTTCCACAATTAAGAAATATCCTCGAGGAATGGTTATTTACAAGCCAAAAGATGGGCTTTGCGATAATTGTCTGTGACTTGGGTGGAAAACGATTAGCAGCGAATAAATCTTTGCACATCTCCTGAAAAATTAAAGGCAGAACGAATAGAAGGGTTCAAATCATCGTCATTCCCTCGGTCGGGACAAGCTTTGTTAGTTAACTAACCTGAAAACGAATGGTGAAATGAATGTATGGAGGTTGTTGGGAACGGCTTGGAGGGGCGCGGTTTTTTCGGCCAGGGTTGTCTAGTAGTTCTTCAGTTGATTTTGTCTTAATTCACTGGGATGTAAGCACTTCTATCGGCATTCCAGGATCCGTAAATGAGGAAACTATGAGGAGTAGTTTTAACACAGAAGCTCACCTGTTCATAGATTCTCAGCTACTATGTGCAGTACCAACATGGTCGTCGCCATGGGCACATGTGTAGTTTAACAACAGTCACCTTGGCGACTAGGAAGGAGTAGGGTTGAGTCGACCACAGTTACTCCTATTACAATGTATAGTTAATACTAGAATTATTGAGCTAAAAGATTTTCACTCTACAATTAGTTTCCTTTGCAGATATGTATGCACAACCATGTATGTATCCACGAAATGCAGATATTCATCTACTTTCAGTTTGACAGTTTGAACAAAGACGACACGTAAAGTGATGTTAAAAAGTTCCCATATTTCTCGAACTGCTGCACGTTTATCGGTCATTTATCGTTCGTGTCGTGTCACCCTGTTAACCAAGGTGACTTGTAGTGAAAATAACTGATAGTGGTTAGTTGGAAAAAAATAAATTTTTAATATAATTTTTATTCATCTTATATTGACATTGGGATTTTATTGATTATGTATTGACAGCTGATTGGGATTTTATTTATTGTTATATCTATTTTATTGATTATGTATTGACAGCTGATTAAAATTTTATTTTTATTGGGATTTTATTTATTGTCATATTGTTGGTTACTTAGGGGTGTGTCACTTTATATTTTAAATATGTCAGGGGTAATTTAGATATTCACTCGACTCTTTCCTAAGCACCTCCATGACTATTGCACCTTAAACCTTAAAAAAAACAAAAATAGCATAGACAAAACTCAAGAATCAATTAAAAACAAATCCAATTAAAAATTTTACTCAATCCTACAAATTACATTTTACATCGTATAAATTTGTCACTAATAAAATCAAACACATCTTACTCCTATAAAAATATTATTCCAAGTAAAAATTAAAATGAACAGACACAAAATTAACCAAACAAATTCAATTAGTAAATTCCAAAAATTACATATTATTTCATATAAATTTATCATTAACATAAAATTAACTAAAATCAAATGATTTCTATTGAAATATTTTTTCTTTCCTCTGTTGGCTGACACTGCCAAAGAACATCTAGATCCTGGTGGAACATCCTCGTTGGGCAGACATCTCCGGCAGTGTCAGCCAACAGAGGAAAAAAAAAGAAAAAATATTTCAATAGAAATCATAGCTAATGGAAACATCCAAAAGAAAAATGTCAGAATCAAAGAAGCAATTCTCATCATAAACAGACAGCCAAAGATCAACACTAAAGAAGAAATCAATGAAATCATGAATTTGATCTGTTGTCATTGACTTTGAGAATAACTGACAATATATAAAGAAATTAAAAAAAAATAGAATAAATTAAAAAGTAATAATTAGAATAATATAGAAAAAAAAATATTTAAAAAATAGGGTTTGAAAATCAAAATTGACACATTTATTGAAATATTTAAATAGCATATATAAGTAGTTATTGGAGGCTTTATTTAGAATATTTTCAAATATTTTATTAGGCTTCTAGAAGCTAATTATAGAAGCTGTAAAAAATTTAAAAATTTTTAGTTTGTGTCATTTTGAAATTTTAAATGTAAAAATTATAAAAAATTTTAAAAGTTTTTAGTAAAACAATTCATTATATTTACAACCAATGAGAATTAAGAGAAAGGAAATAAAAGAAAGATTGAAGGGTATTTTGAGGAAGAACATTGCTAAATTCCAGAAGATTGACAAGGACTATCGTATAGTCGAAAATTCTTTCATTAAATACATTATTTGCAGCAAAAGGCTTAAATTATCATTTTATTGTTTTAAATAATAAATGCTGCTACCAAGCAATCATCATTTTATATTATTATTATTATTATTATGATAATTATTATTATTATTATTATTATTATTATTATTATTATTATTATTATTATTATGGGTACTGCTCACAAAGGTAAAGGTCGCAAATGTACTGCTAAAAATATTCAAGACAAAACATTAACAAAGAAATTATACTTTAAATATACACTAAAATTTATTAACACACTGGGTAAAGGTCATAAAGGAAACATATTATTATTATTACACACAATGTATAAAAATTGTTCACAAAGTTACTGTTAAAAAATATTCAAGACAATATGACTAATATATTTATTAAATAATTTAAACACATCATCGAAAATAATCATGTCCAAAATAATTATCATCTGCTGGATCATGTAAATCATCTGTATCATGGAAATCATCTGTATCATCTGCTGAGATAGCTTCCGTTGAATCTATAAATATATCGGTGTCACCGCCCCTATAATGGCCATATGCCAAACTTTGATTTTTATCCACCCAATATCGCTTATCATCTCTACATGTCAAGGCTTTTTTAGTATTTTTAATACTAAAAAGTTGGTGATTTTTTGACGTTATTCTAAACTGAGGGGCTGTGTATATTTTATCATTTAAATAACAATCTAGATACGACTGATGTGTTAGTCCAGTAGCTTTCATACTTATCCCCTTAGCCTTCATACTTTCCTCATCACCCATCAAACTGTAACATTTAGGTCTCAAGAACACCCAATCTTTATATAATAACCCTTTATTCTCGTCTTTGAATTTAGCAATGACAGAATCAAGGTTCCTACTATATAAAGGATGATTTGGGTCATAATTCGAAGTATCTAATAATTGATCTCTAATCATCGCAGGTAAAAGAATGTCAAGACTACAATGTTTAATTCCCAAGAAGAAGGAATCTGTGTCTCCAGCAACGATATTAATTTCGCAGTTGAATTCGTCGCGATATTTTTGCAACTCTTCATACTGCAGCTGGTACATCCTGAGTTTGGATAAATCAAGTACGGTTTGACCAATGTAACTAGGTCTATTCAAACACACTATGTCCTTCCTCAATAAAACAGAAATCAAGTCATCATCGATTTTCGTGGATTTACGAAAAGTCGGTTTCGAACAGAATGTTAATAATCTCTGTGAAGAATTACACAGACGTAAATTAATACGTTTTTTAAGATTTTCAACAGTCTTGCCGTAAAGACTATTGTTTAATAATTTATAAAAATTTTTATCGACTTTATTTGTCGACGCTGCTCGTAACGCCGTATTTGTGTTAATATAATTTTTGAAAATTTTATCTTGTTTAAATTTAATTGCTCTATGTGTTTTTGATATTTTAACACCTAATTTAATAAATATTTGTAGAAGCCTCCAATGAAGAACGTAGTTCCTCTTGGGGCTGTGTGTAAGGAACAGCTTCTCTATTTTCGAACCCGGTACACACATCTTTTCAGCGGCAACGGGAAGATCGTCCAGTTTGTCGTGAATTGACGTCGGTATTTCTAAATCCACTTCTATGGTATAACCATAATCAAGCAGATCTAAATCTACCGTTGTGCATTCAACAATTATATTATTTAATAAATTATCATCAGAAACCATTCAAAGTCACTGCAAGGTAATGGTTGACTTAAAGCCCAACCGTATAAATTATTTATATCTATGTAAAGCAAAGCGGTATCCGGGTCTGTTTTTACATAATGTTTATTTACAAAAGTTAGTCCGCCACGGATACCGCTCTCGAAAAAGTTATACATCTCCATATCGGCGAGGAGCTCAATTGGAGAGTTTAAAGTTAATAAGGCTGAATTCCAAGACATACCTGGAATCCCTAAGAAATTTAATGGCTCTAGTCGGTTTGAGCAATGGACTTAGCTCTAAATTGCTGGAAAAAATCGGCTAAAAGGAAAACATCAAGTTTTAAATAAACCATCATGTAATCGAAAAGTGAAGTACATGAAGTTTCAACCCAAATTCGCTGAGCTGTCTCATATTCAGCGGGAGTCACATCTTTCCAAATAGGTGGTAACTGATGAGTGTTATGCAAAACCTCTAATGAAGTTGCGGCATCATAAGGAAAAATTCCCTTTGCAGTTATTATTGTACCCTGAAATTCTGATTCGGTCAAGGGTAAAGATGATAAAGTTTTGACAGCATTATTTAAAGACTCGCTGACAAATTGATAAGAGTCTATAAATTTAACAGTTAATGAGTCAATCCTAGCAAAAAGACTAAGGAATTTCTCGCTGGTTAAAGGAATACAACTAATATTCCATGAATGATATTTTGAAAGGCCAAATTTCAAGATATGATGCAGATCATAACCCTTTAAATTATGAAATACTACAGGAAGGGTATGTCTAATTTGCCTCGACATATTACAAGTTGTACAAGCGGCACCAAGATATAGACCGGTAAAATGATCATGAACCCTAACTGGACTAACTAAAGGCTTATTGCACAAATAACATGATGTGCTGTTTTCAAACATTATTTGTTGCTCATCTGTAATTATCATTTTCTTTTGATAATTTTTATAATAATAAGGAGTTACAATATATTTCCCTATCATTTCAATTTCAGTAAGAAATTGATCGACACAATCTAAACCGGTGAACGACTTATAAATTTTTACGCCCGTAAAATTATTAATAAAAAGCATACCGGCAGAAATAGGCAGATGACGTTGAAAGTAGCGAGTGTCTTTAAGTAAGATAGCCTCAAAGTCAGCGTAAATAACAAAGGGAGGAGTGACTGTTTTACTCCAATCAGTAAATTCTAAATATTTATTTTTAGGCAATGTGTACAAGGTAGTACCAAGCTGATTTTTATCGCAAAGACCCTTATGTCTATTAAAAGCTTCATCATTTCTAAAACCGTTTAAACATCTAGGGCACCACTGACTACAAATCCTAACAGGAGTGATTGAACTATTCCTACAATTAAGGAATCTATTTAGGTCTGTGATTCCAAGATAATGATAATTATCATTCTTTTCAATTAATAATAAATTGATAGGTATGGCTCCTACTATCTTACTCCTGTATATTATATCAATAAAGGGATGTTTCATAACTGCATCTTCATCGGAAATGTCAATCAAAGCCTTTTCGTTATAAGTAAGAACATTTATACTATAACCCGGATTTTGTTGTTCAAATTTACTTATATTTGATAATTTCATCGGCATATCATTAGGATCAAATTTAATTTCAGAAAGATTGTATGAATTAGGACGATTTCTATATTGCCTATTTATACTGTCATATTTAATAATTGACAAGAAACTATACAAAAAACAGAAGTGGTCATTATTAACTACATTAACGAGACAGCTTAAGTTTCTTAAAGATTTTGGGGTTTCAATAAAACTTCTACCACTTAACCGACTTATTTCAGCAAATTTAGTCAGAACAAAGCTTATGTACTCTATTTTATTGATAGTCCAATTACTACCTTTTTCATTAATTTTATTTATTTTTTCATTTAAACGAGCAATACCTTCGTCAATGAATGTATCGCTCCAAACTCGGGCGGAATTCGAGATTACAAAAGATTGTAACTCATCATCTTTTATAAATTCCACCTTTAGACAAAATTGAATTTTACATGATTTTAATTTATTTACATATAAATTTAATTTATTTATTAAAATGTATGGTACAGAGACCGTTTTTAAATCGAAAGACGAAACGTCCATTTTTAATATAATATGATTATTATTTAAATCACTGGTGATATCTACGACACCATAACCTATTTGATTAATATTATTATTATTATTATTACCATTATTATAATAAATATTACTATTATTATTATCAATTTCATCATCACTTATGTTGATTATTTCATCATCACTTATTGTGATTACATCAATAACTTTAGATTTTTTACTTGGTATTGAATTTATTTTTTCATTATTTTTTCTTTTATTCATATTAATTAGATTATTTATTTGATCATTTAATTTATTTACTTGATCTTTTAGTTTAGTTATTTCGTTTATATCATTATTATTGGTGTTGTTAGTATTATTGTTGGTGATATTATTATTATTGTTGTTGATATTATTATTATTGTTGTTGATATTATTATTATTATTGTTGTTGATATTATTATTATTGCTGTTGATATTATTATTATTGTTGTTGATATTATTATTATTGTTGATATTATTATTATTATTATTATTATTATTATTATTATTATTATTATTATTATTATTATTATTATTATTATTATAATTATTATTATTATTATTATTATTATTATTATTTTTAGGTAAAGAATTCTACAACAGTAAAGTTAAGCAAATCCTCGATAAATTGAAAATAAACCATTACTCGGTACATTCTCAATACAAAGCTGCTCATGTTGAAAGATTTAATCGAACATTGAGAGATAGATTAAAGAAATTATTCGTGCATCAAGGTAATAAAAAATGGGTAAATGCTTTACCAAAAATAATAACAAGTTATAATCATTCATCACATCGAGGACTTTATGGATTGATATAACCGATTGATATCACTTCAAAAACAGCCTATTCTAAAAAACCTGTAAAAATTGCAAAACATAAATATAAAGCCGGTGACCATGTTAGAATTAGTAAAATTAGTGCATCACCATTTATTAAAAATTTCGATACAAATTGGAGTGATGAAGTCTTTGTAATTTCAAAAATAAATACTAGCCAGAGTCCTGTAATGTATGTCATCAGTGATTATGATAACAATATTGTACAAGGAAAATTTTATGAGCAAGAATTACAAGTTATTCCTCCTCCAAAAGTATTTAGAATTCAAAAGATATTGAAAACTAAAAAGGTCGGCAAGGATAAACAATACTATGTTAAATGGCATGGCTATCAAAACCCATCATGGATATCAGAAAAGGATCTAGTAAAGTGAATTTTTATACTATTTTACCAAGCAATAGTTGCCCGCTTATTCATTCAGATAATCAAGCCAGTAAATTCATGGTCAATCTCCAGAATCCGATTTCTTTAAATGGTGACTGGGAAGTTGCACTGCAAGATTTTACATTCGTGTACAATACATTCCCATTTTATAGTCAATGTAAGATTGATTTCAAAAGGAATGCTATGGAAACATGTAGCGGTATCTTTATTATCAGTAATTATGATAAAAGATATCATATTCCGAATCAAATATTAGATCCGCATTGCTCTATGTTTTACAAGGATGGATTAAATATCAGTTGTGATTTTAAACCATTTACAATAACATTCGAATATATTGAAGATGCCAAACGATTGGGTTGCAATAAGTTGAAAAATGAAGTTATGGAAACAGAATATTTATTACGCTTTAATCTATTTGAAGCAAACAGTGTTGTTCATTCGCGAATTCATAATAATCAGAATAATAATCATCACACATAATCATTTTATTTTTATATACATGTTCATATCGACATCGAGCTGCTTCCATTTGTGCACGCCATACTTGAGATCGATAATCAGGGATCATAGCAGTCATAACACCTCCAGTACTTTCAGTAATATTAAACAATCTCGTAGCTGAACTCTTCTCAATCATTTTATTTGGAACCTGTCCTTGTGTAGCTACACATAAATTTGATCTCATGTTATTCCTTTCTGAACACAAAATAATATCGATTCGGCCATTTTGATCTTGAGCACATTTCAACAAATTTGTTTGATCCATATTCAATTCACCAGGTACAGATTGAACTAATTGTCGGTCTCGAGATAATGTGATTAGAGAGAATCCATTATCCAGAACTTTAAGCGATTTGCTAGATCTGATAACATCGTCTTTACAAATAGTTTCTATTTCCATTTTGCTGCGGGTTCTATTCAACCTTGCCATTAAATCATCGAGATCCATCAATTCCCCGTTATATTTAAATCCATAATTTGTAACTTTGTTACTTTCCATAAATTCCAACCAAAATCGAAGAGAACTCAAATTCAAAAAATCTTCAGTTAAAACCTTAAATCCATTCGAGATCGATAAATCTAAAACTCAACATTACATTCAACCCAATTCAAAAAAATTGAAAACTACCTCTTGCTCGCGTCTGTGTGCGCACACAGCCAAAACCAGAAAAGAAAAGCGCACACAGACGCGAGATCAGATTAAAATTTCCACCCTCCATTTTACGCGTCTGTGTGCGCACACAACCAAAACAAAGAAAAAAGCGCACACAGACGCGAAACAAATAATAATTAACCATCCTCCCCCCCTTGACACCTTAGTGTCAATCTCAAATCCCCATCAGCTTCTCCTTCTTCTTTTATACTCAAACATACTTTGAAGGTACATTCCCGTGTCAGTTTATTCCTTTTCCCCTTCATTTCTTGCACTTCCCTCGCCATTTTATCCCTTTTCCCTTTCATTTTCTGCATTTCCCTCACCATTTCATCCCTTTCCCCCTTCATTTCTTGCCCTTCCCTCGCCGTTTTATCCCTTCTCCCCTTCATTTTCTGCATTTTCCTCGCCATTTTATCCTTCTCCCCTTCATTTTCTGCATTTCCCTCGCCATTTTATCCCTTCTCCCCTTCATTTCCTGCATTATGGCTCAATCTCCAGTAACCCTCACAAACCAATCTCCAATAACCCTCACACACCCATCTCCAATAACCCTCACAAACCCATCTCCAATAACCCTCACAAACCCATCTCCAATAACCCTCACAAACCCATCTTTGTATTATATAAGCCGCCGCGCCACGCACCTTTTTTGAAAGATCGTTGTGGATTCTCCATCCACCAACGCCATACTCGGCCAAGCAGCTGTCCATGTTCAGTTTGTTTAGGTGTAATCTCTCCATTATTCTTTCTCCCTTTTTCGCCAATTCAATATTCCACCCTTTTCCCTGTTGCATTTCATTTAGTGACCAGTTTTCACTTACTGTTTTTATAAGCATTTTACAAAGTCGTTCTTTGATTGCTTCGTGTTTCGATTCCCCAATCGACACCTTGTCTTTCATGTTCATCTTTAGAGGCGTTCGCGGCACCATTAGAGGCGTGCAAGCGAGTTCCAGTGATCCTTGTTGTTTGAAACTGTTCGATGATTCGTTCAATTTTTCCAAAACTTCTTCGGCCCCTTGATCATTATCACGTACAGTTTCCCATGATTTCCCATATACCCTACTGGTCTCCTTGTTTGGCCTCTCCCCTTTGGAGTCTTCTGCCCCTTTTACATTATCACGTTCTTCTTTTAATCGATTAACTTCCCCTTCGTCGTCCTGCATATCATTAACCGCCGCCTCGGGCGTTAAATCCTCTGATTCTGGTTTGTCTTTTTCCCAATTACTCATCACTTCCGTTGTCTTCGGTTCTACAATTTTATCGTCAGATAATTTTATGATCTCACCAGCCCGGCAAGCCTCATCTTGCTTTTTCCCTGTATTCATTTTTCCTTGAACATTTAGTGTCATTGTCATAACGTTAAATAATTCGTTAGTTCTTCCAGAATTGAATATTTGCCCATCTAAATGACTCTGAGCTCCTTGCTCTTCATTAGATGCCTTACTCCTGTCGAGTGGCGTGTCCTCAATTCCTCGAGATGCCCGTAACTCGTCATTGAACATTTCAGTTACCGCAAAATAACTCTGAACCGTCCTCATTGATGCGTTTTCATTTAGTAATTCGTTGTGTCTCTGCTTACATCCGGTAACCTTGCAGAAAGATTCTTTACGACATTCCTTGGCCATGTGATTTCTTTTGAAGCAATTCCTGCACAGTTTCTTTTCTTCGATGACTCTCTTCCTTTCTGAAATTGGGAGTTGCTTAAACTTGTCACATTGGTCTAGGTAATGTTGACCGCCACATTGTACACACTCTGATCTATAGCCGTTAGAGTTATTCACCTGTGTGACCGTTCCCCTTTTAACTCTGCCATCTGGTTGCCCCGTAAAATGCGTCCAACCTCCTGGATTGAAGCTTTCTCTTTCTCTAGACACACCTTCTACTCTTGACACATCATAAGCCCTGGTGCATGGTTGAGTCCCATACACAACCTCGTTAGTGGACCTTAGGATCTCCGCTTCTTGTTGTATCCATCTTCTCAAATCCTCTATCGTCTCCCGCAATTCCTTTTCTATTTTCTCTTTCTTCCATTTATACACAAGATCCGTTGTTAACTTGCCCAAACACTTTTGAAACAGATATCCAGTCTTTAACTCGGATTCTTTCCCAGTGGATTTAAATCGCACGGTGACCGTTTCTAATAATCCAACAAATGAGTCTAGATCCTTCAAATCTCCTTCTCGAATTGGCCTGAACTGTTCCATCTCCTCTAACATTGATAAATATATCCTTTCATCCCACCATATCGCCTATCCAACTTCTCTTTTGCCATTTGATAAGCCTCTGCCGAATATCCAAGATTTTCAATTAACTTTAATGGCTCTCCGTGAAGGTACTTGTGCAGGTGAAACATCTTTTCAACCTCATCACCTTCCGCTTCGTCAACACATGCAGTAAAAGCTGCTTTCCATGGTTCGTACTCTTTCATCTTGCCTTCAAAAACAGGGATTGTAATTTTCTGTAGACTTTCCAGTTTTCTTTTATGCACGGAATTATTCTTCTTGATTGTATCATCATTCCCCTTTTCCTTCTTTTCCATAAAAGATTGATTTGCTTTTCTTTCCATCAATGCCCCAATTATTTGATGTTTTTCCTCGATCTCCTGCAGGTCTTTATCTAAGATTGCAGTGATGTCCAATCTATGCAATTTTTCACTGATCGTTCTTAGATCTCTTAATTCTTCATCTAGACTCTCCTTTAGATCTTCATATTCTTCCAACCATTTGCTAACATCCTTACCCTTTATATCATTCAGAATCTTATTTCTCAATCTCGTTAATTTTCCTTTTTTCATTCTCTTTTTCCACAATTCTTCTTCTAACATCTCTTCGTCATTGCCACCGCACAGCCTGAGTGACAAATGAAGTGTCGACCCTACTTGTATCCTATAATAGTTCAATCTTCTTTTATTTTCTAACTGCTTTCCTGCGTATACTAACATTTGATAATTTTCCGGAATTCCTTCTTTGTCCTGGATATTTCCTTTTATCTTTTCAATTGTGTCGTTCCATTTAACGTCCAGAGTAATTGTCTTACCAGTAAGAGTCTTGACAAATATTTGATTTTCCCCTCGCAACTCCAAACCCATTACCCCGCTCGCCCTCACCCTTGACTCAGCTCTGTTCTTTACCCTGTTCCCCTGGCTTCCCCCTTTAAAAGAGTGCTGGGGCCCATAGCAGCACTTTCCCACGCTCGGTAGGGAAGGGAGGATGTTTAATTTTACAGAAATATTAGTTGTTATTACATTTTTTATCATAATACATAAATACAAAAAATACATTTTACAATCATCAATTACCTTGTTCCGGCTGGCTAGCCGGAACCACGCTCTGCTACCATGTTCATTCGCGAATTCATAATAATCAGAATAATAATCATCACACATAATCATTTTATTTTTATATACATGTTCATATCGACATCGAGCTGCTTCCATTTGTGCACGCCATACTTGAGATCGATAATCAGGGATCATAGCAGTCATAACACCTCCAGTACTTTCAGTAATATTAAACAATCTCGTAGCTGAACTCTTCTCAATCATTTTATTTGGAACCTGTCCTTGTGTAGCTACACATAAATTTGATCTCATGTTATTCCTTTCTGAACACAAAATAATATCGATTCGGCCATTTTGATCTTGAGCACATTTCAACAAATTTGTTTGATCCATATTCAATTCACCAGGTACAGATTGAACTAATTGTCGGTCTCGAGATAATGTGATTAGAGAGAATCCATTATCCAGAACTTTAAGCGATTTGCTAGATCTGATAACATCGTCTTTACAAATAGTTTCTATTTCCATTTTGCTGCGGGTTCTATTCAACCTTGCCATTAAATCATCGAGATCCATCAATTCCCCGTTATATTTAAATCCATAATTTGTAACTTTGTTACTTTCCATAAATTCCAACCAAAATCGAAGAGAACTCAAATTCAAAAAATCTTCAGTTAAAACCTTAAATCCATTCGAGATCGATAAATCTAAAACTCAACATTACATTCAACCCAATTCAAAAAAATTGAAAACTACCTCTTGCTCGCGTCTGTGTGCGCACACAGCCAAAACCAGAAAAGAAAAGCGCACACAGACGCGAGATCAGATTAAAATTTCCACCCTCCATTTTACGCGTCTGTGTGCGCACACAACCAAAACAAAGAAAAAAGCGCACACAGACGCGAAACAAATAATAATTAACCATCCTCCCCCCCTTGATTTTTAATCAAGCTATTTTATAGAAAATTAAATTTTATCTATATAATAACCATGTTCTTCATTGGCGACTTCTCAAGTTGTATATAGAATTGGGGACTGTAATTAAAAATGTACATAGGGCAATTAAATTTATGCATGCACCCATTTTTAAATCGTACATAGACAAAAACACTAATTTATGAGCCAATTCTACATGCGAGCCGCACAGAGATTTATATAAACTATTTAATAATAGTCTGTATTGGAAATCCTTGGAAACTCTTAAAAAACGGATGCATTTGAGGCTATGCAATTCGGCTGAAAAGATGATTGTATATGCTTCAAAACCTACTTTCAGAAAATCTATCGAAATTGCAGATGATCTGATTGCGGCTCATCTGGATAAAGATTCTATATGTTTAGACAGGCCTAGCTACATTGGTCAAACAGTGTTAGATTTATCTAAACTGAGAATGTACCGGCTTCAGTATCTGGAATTGGCTAAATATCGTTTGTAGTTTAACTAACATATAAATATCGTTGCCGGTGACACTGACTCCTTTTTCTTAGAGATAAAGCTTAGAGATGTAAGCTTGACACTCTTTTGCCGGCAATGATTCGTGATAATCTTTTAGATACTAGCAACTATGACCCAACACATCCCTTATACTCGAGAAACCTTGATTCTGTGATAGGGAAGTTTAAAGATGAAAGTAAAGGGCTCGGTTATAAGGAGTGGGTTTTCTTGCGCCCTAAGTGTTATAGTTTGTTAGGGGCTAAAGATAATTTAAAAGCAAAAAGAATCAGATTGATATGGACTGAAATTTTGCTCAATTCATATTTAGACTGCTACAGCAACAATGTAGTATTTTTTGCGACACAAACTAGAATAGGGACGCGAAACCACCAAGTTCTAACATTTAAAAATACCAAGATTACATTGTCAAACAACGACGACATGCGATTATAGGCAAGGAAAACTTCCAGTGTCGCATTTGGGCATTATTTAGGAATAGATGCCTTAAATGTTGATCAAGTAATTTCAGAAACTCGTCCACTATCCGGAGGCTTAAGTTCAGATTTCAATGATGATGACAATGAGGCCAATGATGACAATGATATTGATATATATGAAGTATTGTTATCGGATTGACTGTGATTTAATATATCTTTGTTAAATTCCTTTTAATGTCTTAATTTATAATCATTTTTATGATGTGAAAACTAATAATTACTTTGTAAATCTTAATAATAGTAATTATGATAATAATAATCATAATAAAATAATAAAAACATTAATAATAATAAAAAAAATAATAATAATTGTGAGGTGTTTTCAGATATGAATTAAATATTTTAATGATTTATTAAGATAATTTTAAATGATAAATAACTGAATATTAAAATAACTTTTAAAATAATTTTTAAATTGAATTTTTTAAATTGAATTATCTAAATTGAAAAATTAAACAACCTTTTTATTATTAAATCATTTTTAAATAAATATATTTTAAATATTGAAATATTTTGATAAATGGTTTAGAAAATATTTTATTCAACGCCGAAAATTTCTTTTAAAATTATATAATATTTTATTAAATAAATACTTGGAATTATAACGTTAACTTTTGAACCGGATTTAAAAAATTTCCCAAGAAGTTATTCCCAAATGATTATCATAAAGGAGTTGATGTTGAAACATTCATTAAAGAATGCGATAAATATTTTAAAGTGGTACAAATGTCTGCTTCAAGACAAGAAGTGATGGTCGAATTACAGGACTTGACAAAGATATCAAATGTTATAAGGAAAAATTGCGAAAATAATTTCGTCAAGAAAACAAGTTTAGCAGAGGATTTACAATCTGCTATGTCCTATAGACAGACGATTGAGGAGCCCGATAAATATTTTACTGTTATAGACGAGTTGGTCGATAAAATATTGGGACATGAGTTAAACAAAAATTGTTTAACAAAATATCAGCTGGTACACTATGCACTCGAGAAGATTTTGAATTGAGAATTGTGTTTAAGTAACACCAAAGGAACAAAACGGAAGTGAAGAAAAAAGTCAAAAAGTTATATGAATTTATTATAGTTACAGAAGAAATCTATGTAGTGAGAGAAAGAAGGCCAGAATAGTGTATAACAAGAAGTTAAAGAGACGCGGTTACAAATCGAGCAAGATATATTGTATCGAGAAGAAATACCGAACAGAATGACAATTGAGTAGAGATTGCATAACAAAGAAGGCAGTTACATGTTTTACATGTGGAAGACAAGGACATGTAAGAAGTCAGTCTTATGCGCGTGGTACCCCGAGACACGTGAGAAGAGAGGCAGATTGTTACACAAATTTGGAAAGAATGAAATATCGGAGAATCAATGAGCATTTCGGTAGACAATAAGAGCGATACGAAGCAGAGAATGGTTATCAAGGAACGAGAAAAGAAACAAGACAAGCAGACAAGAGGTACGTAGCATTTATAGACGAACCAAGTAATGAAAGAATAGAAGATAAATACAGAGAATACCCAAATATCAACGCCCCAATAGAAGAGGAGATATTCGGGCAGTGTATGAAACATTGATGTTAACTCCCAAATTATTAATGATTATAATAAAAGTAAAATATCATGTAAAAAATCAAGTAAAATAATGTAATAAGGAAAGTAAACAGATTGATAAAAAAGGATGTAGGAATAATGTAATATTAAACAATTAATGTTGTTTTAATATTAGGAAAATGTGGTAAAAACAGAATTTGAAAAACGTTTTGTCTTACAAGCTATCCGGGCAATGGAAATCAACAAGATCATAATTGAAAATGTTGGAAAATTCGATGGCACAAATACAAATGTGGAAGAATGGTTCGACAAACTCGAAATTATTTTGGAAGCCAAGAACGTGAAAAATGTCATGAATGCAATGCCAGTTTTACTTGAAGGGCAATCTTATGCAGTTTTGTAACAGTTAAGGAAAAGCAACACGACAATGGATTTTTGTATCCTGAAGAAGGAATTAGTGAAAACCTTCGGTATGAGCGAGCAAGAAGCTTTTACGAAACTTTTACAGAAAAAGTTATTAATGGGTGATAACCTGGATGTCCATGTAAATGAATTAAGGTCACTGTTGGAATGTTCAGGTGATCTACTAATCCGATTTTTTGTAAATAGCTTACCAAGTGATTTGTCAAATCAACTTAAGAAGTCAACAGCGTCTACAATGAATGAGCTAGTTGCTCAAGCAAAGAAAATCGCAAGTCATCAATTTTATGACAATGAAACGGTTGCAGTAGTAGTACCAAGATCGGATAGTGAAAGACAAGCCAATCGAAAATGCTATATGTGCAATAGTGCAAATCATGTGATAAGATACTGTCCAGAACGACGCAATATCAGATGTGCAAAATGAGGTATTATGGGATATATTTCAAGGTTTTGCAAGTCGGGAAAAGATCAAGGGGCTAAACACAATGTGGAGTCGGGTGTGGCCCTAAGTTGATTCGGGCAGCACTACCACTATAGTAAAAGGAAATCCACGAAAATCTATGACTGCGGTAGCGATGCTAGATGGTTCAATCATACATGCTGAGCGAAGTAAAGTTGATATATGGGTTGGAGATAAGTTATTTAATATTGATTGTTTAATATACCCGAAACTAGTATCCAATTATGATGTAATTTTAATACCCTTACGACCAATATTCCTACGACTAATACCCTTAGAGAAGGAGTGGCCAACCGGCGGCCCGCGGGTCATCAATTGGCGGCCCGCATGCTTTAATATTTTGAAAATATAATAAAAACCTTTTAAAATACGATATAATACAAAAAATGTAATAAATGCAACATAAAGAATATATAGTTAATAATTACAATACAAACTATAAAAGTTTTTTATCAAAAAAACGAAACCTAACCAATAAATTAAAAAGGTAAATTGCATAATTTAATAACTGTGTTACTTTTGTTGATCGTCAATTTACGGTGCATATATCATATTGCTTCCAGATAATTAATAATCGTGTAAACTTTGTTTATTTCATATACAGTGTATTTTAAAATGTAAAACATTTCGAATTAATAGTTAACAAGCGTGGTAAAATAATAAATATAGAATAATTAAATTAAATAATGACAATTAACGAAAGGAAGAGATTCCGAACAATTGATGCTGAAGGTAGAACTTTCCAGGAGAGATGGGAACTGGAGTATTTTTTCGTGGAACACTCTGGTAGTGCTTTATGTTTGGTTTGTAGCGACATAATTGCAATCATGAAAGATTATAATCTGAAACGTCATTATGAAACTCGTCACAAGCAAATTTATTCAAAATTTGAAGGCAAAATCAGAGAAGAAAAGATTGAGTTTCTGAAGACAAGCCTGGCCAAGCAGCAGAACCTTTTAAATAAATATGCAAAACAATCAGCAACGGCTGTTAGAGCAAGTTATGAAGTAGCATTTGCGATTGCAAGAAAAGAAAAGCCATTCACGGATGGGGAATTTGTCAAAAATTGTATGCTGAAAGTTGTTGGGCATATCTGCCCCGAAATGAAAGAACAGTTCACTAATGTTAGCCTGTCAAAACAAACCATTACACGCCGTGTGGAAGATATTGCCGCAAATCTGTTTCTGCAGCTTCAGCGTGCTTCACGGCATTTCGTCTGGTATTCAGTCGCACTAGATGAGAGTACTGATTTATCAAATATAGCACAACTGCTGATATTCATCCGTGGAGTCAATGAAAAATTTGAAATTGTTGAAGATCTTGCTGGCCTATGCAGCATGCATGCCACAACAAAAGGTAGCGATATATTTTATGCACTGAAAATGGTATTGAAGAGACTAGAGCTGTCATGGGAAAACCTTTCTGCCGTGACAACTGATGGAGCTCCTGCCATGATCGGTAATATAATGGGTCTTTCCGGGCTTGTAAAAAAATATTGTAAAGGGTTAAACGTGCTGCCATTGACCTACCATTGCATAATTCATCAGGAAGCTCTCTGCAGGAAAACGTTGCAGATGCAACATGTCATGATTGTGGTGGTGAAGATTGTGAACTTTATCCGCGCAAGATCTCTCAACCATCGTCAATTCAAGACATTTTTGTAAGAAGCTGGTGCAGAGTTTAATGATATGCCATACTACACGGAAGTCCGCTGGTTGAGTAGGGGAATTGTTCTTGAAAAATTCTTTGCTTTGCGCAACGAAATTGGAAACTTCATGAAGGAAAAAGATTCGGCTGTTCCTCAGTTAGAAAATAAGAATTGGATGCAAGATTTGGCTTTTTTGACGGACATGATGTTCCATCTTAACCAGCTCAATACCAAACTTCAAGGTTCCAACCAGCTTGTACACATTTTGTTTGAGGCTGTGAAGGCCTTTGAGTTGAAACTTCAAATTTTGATGACACATTTACATCAACACAAATTGGATCACTTTCCGACGTGCAAGAAAATACTCAATGCGGGAGACAAATCATTTAAATTCGAGCGGTATGAGGAATTAGTTACAAACCTGCTGCAGGAGTTTAAAAGAAGATTCGTTGACTTCCGTTCCAATAAAACGGAAATCTGTCTCTTTGGAAGTCCTTTCCTGGTTGATGTTGAAAATGTGTCGATAGATTTTCAAATGGAGCTTGTTGAGCTGCAGTCAGATAGCTTTTTAAAACAAAAATATCTAGAAGGAAACTTGATCGAGTTTTATTCACTCTTAACTCCCGACAAGTATCCAGCATTGCGGAAGAATGCATTGAAGATGATAAGTTTGTTTGGTAGTACATACATATGTGAGCAGACATTTTCGAGAATGAAATGCAATAAGTCGGTTCACAGGGCCAGACTTACTGATGATCATTTGCACGACATCTTGCGCAATACCGTGTCTACATTTGATGTTAGTATAGAAGAGCTCTCATCTGGCAAACAAGTTCAGGTTTCTCACTGAAAGACATTTGCCCTGAATAGTTAAAACGTAATGTTTTTGTGCAAGAATGTTTTTTGAATGTAAAGTTTTAAATATCTCTTTCTTTTCTTTTTTTCAGTTGGTAGCTTTAGGAACTGTAGTAAAAAATGTAATAATGGGCCGCCGGTAAATATTGAACAAAATTTATTGTTTATTTCATATTTTTATCTATTTTAACCTATTAGTTTTGTATGCTACATTTTGAAAATTTGCCCGATTCATTATGCTTTATAATCAGGGCTATCAAGTATAAATAGTGCCAGTTTATCCTGTACCTAAGAAGCATAATTTATTTAACATGCACGCAAATGCTTTATTGTTTTTTTTAGCGGTTGTCTCAGACCCCACTACGGGCTATTACTGCGCTTCTCCTGTTCCTTAGTTGGAATTAGCACAGAAGCATTAGTTAAAAATTTACGCCTTTCAAACCTGCGGCCCGCCGCATTATTCAAAAATATTGTAATGGTCCTTTTACCAAAAAGGTTGGCCACCCCTGCTTTAATTTGATATAACTTCAGAATTAATAAATATTAGTTGTCGGATTTGGTTCTCTAATTTAATATAACTTCCGAATTAATAAATATTAGTTGCAGGATTTGGTTCTTTAATTTAATATAACTTCCGGATTAATAAATATTAGTTGCCGGATTTGGTTCTTTAATTTCACATGACTTCCTAATTAATAAATATTAGTTGCTGGATTTGGTTATTGATTTTTTTTAATTTTTCAAATTTTCTATAGCGATAATTTACTATGGTAAATTATCGCTATATAGTTTTTTTTGAAAATCTGGATTTCCCAGATGGTGGCAATTTATATCATACTATTCACAATTCCTAATAGTGAACACTAAAATATTAATAAAAATAACTATACATTACACTAATACATCATACAAATAAATAAGACTACACAAATACTACAATACTAACAAAGTACAAATAACTACATCAAATAACTACATCACCTAACGTTATAATAATCCTGCTACAAAAATTCCAAAGCTTGTAAATCTATCCCAGATTTCATTTCTGTCTAATTCTGATTTGATATCCATTATTTTGTCAAGCTCATTCTCATTAATGTGGTTCAAACGGATATTTTCTAATTTCTGTTTCACTTTACTTTTCCATACGAACATGCGTCGAAAGAACTTTTTTCAGTCATCGATGGGATTTCTTTCATCTAACCTTCATTGGTTCGCTATAACACTCACCTCGCATGGATAATGGGGCTATTAGATTTTCCAGCTCAATGACAGAAGCCCATCCTTTTTCCAAAACCTCTGTTGGAGCAATTATATTAGCTACATTGTTCTGATTGCATTGAGCATTATTAGGATGGAAATGATAAATTCTGTCCAGTAGCAAAAAAAACGATGTCAAAAGGAAACGATAAATTTTGCAAATGATATTGTAATAGTCAATCAGGCTAACGGTCGAATAGCAGAAATTCATGTGAAATATCCAAGGCCAGATTGTCAATTCAAAGATGAATTAGAGGGGATAGAGAACCACATGAAAAAATGTAATAAGCTCCGAATCAGTTGCCCGTTTAATGCTTTGGCTGTGAAATTAAGGAAGTAGTACATGATGAGATGAAAGGACATCTCTATAAGGACAATTATATTCATAGCAATTTGTTGATTGATCTGATTGATACGTTACACTATGATATGGATTTATTGAAGCATGAATCAATTAGTCAATAAGTAGATTTATTGATTAAAATATTGAAATTTCGATCATTTAATATTTTATACCTATCTGTTGTTTGGTCTGGTTTGATGTGCTCAAATAAATTATCAGATATTCCAACTGTGGCGTTACACATTTGAATGGAATAACTCGATTGAATATAAATTTATTTATACTATTTGACTTTGAATTGGTTGTGATATTTGCGCAATACCATTGAAATTGGAAATCTTCACCTTCCTGCTTTAACATTTCTCTTTTGTTGTACGCATTTTAATAAATTTTATATAAACTTTACAAAATACTTTTATTAATTGTACAAAATATGAGCAGCATAAAAACTTTATGTTTACAATTATTTTGTATTTTCTGTCCCATTTGTCACATTTTTGCATTTTAATTTCCTCTCAATTGTTACTCATTTTTTATAAATTTAGATTTAAATGATGAATAAATATTTCAACGTTATTTGATTTTCTACTTTTTATCAAATATTGATAAATTACTGTGACAAATAAATGAGAAAGTCAATGAAAACAAACTGTAAATTTCAAATGAAAATCATATCTGATATAAATTATTTATAAATTGCTTGTTTATCTGCATCAAAAAACAAATTGTATAAACTTGACATTTGAAATGTAACAGGAAATAATCAATATAATAATTATGATTTATGAAAATTGTGAAACGTTTTTCATATTTTGATAATTGCATAATCTGAAATATGAAAATGGAATATTTTATTTATTTATTTTTACATTAATAATTATTTAGCATTTAATCAATATTTTGATAATTTTAGATAAAATGTTTGCAAGCGTATGGAAATTGATGCAAGACAATAAATTGGAATTTGACAATGAAATCAGCAGTGAATTGATATGCAGCATTTGCAAATGTTTAATGATAAAGGCTTCCAGTGCCCCTTGCGGTTGTCGCTTTTGTTCTGATTGCATTGAGCATTATTTGAATAAAAATGATAAAATCTGTCCAGGAGCAACAAAATATTGTCAAAAGGAAACGATAAATTTTGCAAATGATATTGTAATAGACAATCAGGCTAACGGTCGAATTGCAGAAATTCATGTGAAATGTCCAAGGCCGGATTGTCAATTCAAAGATGAATTAGAGGTGATGGAGAGCCACATGAGGACATGCAATAAGCGCCCAATCAGCTGCCCGTTCAATGCGGTTGGCTGTGCAATCAATGAAGTTGTATATGACGAGATGAAAGGACATCTCTACGACAACAATTATCTCCATAGCAATTTGTTGATTGATCTGATCAATGCGTTACGCTATGATATTGATTTATTGAAGCATGAATCAATTGGTCAACAAGTAGATTTATTGATTGAAATATTGAATATATATTTGTGATTGCAGCAGCAAATGAGCGAGATGGAAATGCAATTGATTGAGCACAGGAGTGAAATTGATCAATTGAAGCATGAAAACGATCAACTCAAACAACAAATAGATAATATCAATGTGAATTTTTATTTTGAGTTAATTTTATTGATATTTGTGATTGCAGGAGGAAATGTGCGGGATGGCAATGAAATTGATTGATAGCATAGGGGAAATTGATGAATTGCACGAGGAAATGACGGCAATGAAGGATGAGAATCGCTCATTGAGAAGGGAGGTGGAGACAAATATTGGATCAATCAATCAAGTTTGATTATTGATTTGATTTGTTATTGATGTGTAAATGCAAAGCAGCTCAGGCAGCCAATTGATGAGGTGAAAGAGAAATGTGAGCAGCCGCTGCAACAGCAGGAGATTGCAAAGGTGATTAATCGATTTATTGAAATGTTTGAATTTGAGATTCATTTGCAGCTTGAAATGGCGGAATGCGCCAATGAAATTCGGCCGATTGAAACAAATTTAGGAAATGTAAAATATATAAATGGATTTTTAGAATGGCAAATCGATAAATTTTCACAGCAAGAGAGAAATGAATGGATTTACAGCAAGGCATTTTATTCCGGGCCAATCGGTTACAAAATGTGCTTGGCGGTGATTATTAGGGGTGCAATTGGTGCAATTGGGGTTTCTTTCCATTTGATGCGTGGGGCAAATGATGAGCAATTGGATTGGCCGTTCAAGAATGCGGTAAATGTTGATGTGATCGATTCAGCAAATGGCAGCATTTGGAGGAGTAAATCAATAAAATATTCAGATTACCCTGATGCTGCCGCATGGGAAGAGGCCGTCACGTGACAGAAATGATCCAATTGTCATTTATGATTGCATTTATGATCGGCCTTTTGCCATCTCAACCTATACATTTGCAGCCAAAAGTGATAAATTGCTGCTCAGATGCAAAATTGATAAATTGTGACAAATTTAAACAAACATTTGAATAAAAAAAGATTTATTTGTGTTATCGATCTGATTTTAATTTATGCTTTGCGTTGCTTGAAATGTTAAATTTATCATTTGATTCTGTTAATAAATTTTATTTATAAATTGCGCTGAATAATTTGATTGGATAATTGATGAAATGATAAATCAATAATAATCAAATCATTATTGATATCAAATTGGATCATTTATTGAACTTTGTTGAGAATTTATTGATCTGTTTTTATTGTTGCTCGCCATTTTGAATTCCATTTTTATCTATCCAATTAAATTCGAGCTTCAGAAATTTTGAAATTTTTCATTTTATATTCAAATTAATAATTTATAATAAAATAAATATTAATAATAAATAAAATAATAAATAATTAAATTAAATAATTAAATGAAAATTTATTATTATTAATTTAAAAATAATTTAAAAAAATAAAATTAATTAAGAAAATATAAAATAAATAAATTTTAGTAAGATAATGAAAAATTAATATTGATTAAAAAATACAATTAAATATTAAATTTTAAAAAATTAAAA
>CAUHTR010007315.1:95302-131237 GCA_959609185.1 Schmidtea polychroa
TATCTAGTTGTAGGTTGTTGATATCTTGTACTATGTAAACGGTAACTAGTTGTTAGTGTCTAGTTGTTAGTGTCTAGATGTAAGTACTTGGTTGTTAGATTAATTTAATTAATGTTATTTACTTATGCTTAATTTTTTCTAAAGATATTAAATTTTGGTCATAATTTATGTAAGAAAACTAAATTTCCAATAACAAATAAATATTTTCAAGTAATAATAATTTATTTTATAGTTCATCATCTTTAATTAATCATTTTTACGAAAATAAATTGAATTATAACTGTTTAAAAACTTTGTTTAAATATAAAAAATAAATTTATAGATAGTTTTTAAATTCAAAGTAATTTTATAAATAATAATTTATAAATTTTAATGAAATGGATATAGATTAAATTAAGATTAATTAATGTTATTTACTTATGCTTAAATATTTTTTATAAAGATATTAAATTTTTTGGAATAATTTATGTATTTAGGAAAAATAAATTTCCAATAAAAAATAAAAATATTTTCAAGTAATAATATTTATTTATAGTTCATCATCTTATATAATTCATTTTTTAAATAATCGTTATAACTTGTTTAAAACTTTGTTTAAATATAAAAGCAAATTTTATAGTTAGTTTTTTAAATTCAAAGTAAAGTTAATTTGTATATAAAATAATTTTATAACTCTATTTTAGAACAGAATTTCAAAATTATTTATTCAATACTATATGATAAAATTTTAGTGGATTTTTTTGAAATTCTTTCGTTTCTATCCAGAGAACTACAGTTTATTGTTTGCGAAACTTTATCTATCATTTCTCAGTGAGTAGTTAACTTTAAATAATAAATGTGATATAAATTTATAGATGAATCCAACTTACTGACATTACCTGTGGATATATAAATGAAATTCGGAAAAGAACTAGGTTATTTTCTTTATCATAATAAAAATATTTTATTAATTAATTTAAAGGATATTCATATTCTGTGTTATTAGATGGTTCAATAGAGTTCTTTGTTTAGGACTTCGCCAACTAAGTAATTGATAATAGTATTAAAATAAAAATACAATTGTTGATATTATTAGAATTTGCTCTCAGAATAAAATCTTAAAAATAATAATTATAATATTTATATAATAATAATGTAAAATAATAATAATAATGCTAGATTACCGAAAAATTCAGAGAAAATTCAGAAGAGTGAGAAAAATGACGGAGAAGCCCTTTAAAAACATTATTTTGAAATTAAATATAATAGGGTTGGGTGGGCCCTCTTTATCCCTTAATTAATATATATTTACAAGCTGATCGTCGTGGTGGGCGTTGTAATCCAACTAGTGGGAGGCCTCTGTAAATATATATTTGTGTTAGTGAAAACATTAATTAATTTGTTATAGTGCCAATGAACGGCATGTATTTTGAACTATACGTTTCGAATGTGCTGGTAGTTGACTACCCAGCTAGGCGTAATGTTCCGTACGGAAAGCTATAATGCCCAGGTTCTTCTGCCCCTACTTGGGGAGGCACAGACGACCCTTGTGGACGCGAACAAATATCCCACCGTGTCTTTCAGGCACAGATATTTGGTCACTGCTCATTAGGCTCTGGCAATAATAAATGCATAAACTTTGCCTTGTCCTCTCTTGTCTTGATTTTTATAGTTTAAATAAATATTAAAAATAGTATGTTGTGATAAGTTTTATTTACTAACCCATAATTAATATACCCTTGGACTGTTGAATGTGAGTAGTACCTTGCTAGCAATACCCATAGGGGGACAGAATATCTTGTCGGATAGACTAGGAGTATATACATACATATAATGTATGTGTAAAAGTGTAAATTATCGCTCCTTATTGACAACTTCCTGTAGAGGCAAACACAGAATATTGCAAACATATAATAATTCTCTACCCCATAACTTAATGTGTAAAAAATTATTTTAGGTTTTTGACTAATAATAATAATAATAATATAATTAATAATAATAAAGTTTAATGGGTTGTATATGTGTGTAAAAAATATTTTAGGTTTTTCACTAATATTTGCAATAATAATTGTTAATAGGTTGTGTATGTGTGTGTGTAAAAAAAATATTTTAGCTTTTCAAATAATAATAAACTCCCGCGCGTGTTAATACTTTGAAAGAAAATATTGAAAATTCAAAAAATACTAATAATATTTATGCAAAGCATGTGCAATAATTATGTCTTTGTTAAATAGGTCACCTTTAGTGTCAAAATAAGTTTTTTTAAATATATTTAAATTTTAAAATACCGCAAGTAATATATTTGTCCTATCCCTTCATTGATTTAAGTTGGTCAGAATTTAAAATAATTTTAATTTTGTTTAATAATAAATAAAATAATACTTTGAAATTGTATTTGAAAATAATTTACGACGACATGTTGAATGTGAGTATACCTTTGCGAGCAGTACATTAGAACCTTTACCTTGTTCTTTTATTTCACAACCTTAATTATTTACCCTTGCGACATGTTGAGTGTGAGTAGACCCTTTGCTAACAATACCTATAGGGGGGACAGAATATCTTGTCGGATAGACTAGGAGTATATACACCCATGTTAAACAAGGTATGTTGTATAAGAATGTAGTATAAAATTGTAAGGTACAGAGAACAGAATAATCTTGTCTGATAGACTATATATGTAATACAAAGTATTGCAATAATTTTATTTGTCAAACTTAGCTCAAAATGTTTAAAATATATTTAAATTTAAAATACCGCAACGTAATAATTTAAAAAGTATGACGAGTCAGGTGTGTCTTTGTTATGTAATATGTCTTTGTTATATAAAATTGAATATAAAGATGGGGATAGCTGTTGTAAATATTTCAATACAGGGATATAAAATAGTTGAGAAAGATTTCATATCACCGATTTGGAAATTGAGAGTGACTCGCATTTCTCGGGATTTTATAAATGTTTAGTTTTTAATACATCCTTTGATACGTCTTTTAATATAAATATTTACTATAACGTTAGAGTATAGAGATTAATTTGTATTTTTATAAGTATGAAAATAGAGTGTGTATGTAAAAGTTGGCCTGTGAAAAATACATTGCTTAACGGTGTTATGATTATGAATTTGAAGTAAATATTGATGTCATTTATAGAGATTAAAATTCTATTCTATATATTGTTTGAGTGAAAATATCTCAATTTGTTTAAAAGATGTGTAAATTTAAAAATTGTGTACTAAAAATGAAATTCAGAATTTTGATTACATTCATAGTCTCATTTAACAGAGATTTAAATTTCAAGTATAATGACATAAAAAATTCTTATAAAAAATTAAAAACAAGAGAATTCGTCGTTTAAAAAATTTAAATTATTACGTAATCGATGTTTAAAACAAAAATTAAAATTACTACGTAATTGATAATTAAACAAAATTATACTTATTACGTAATCGATGATTAAAACAAAAAATAAAATTATTACGTAAATGATAATTAAACAAAAATTTAAATTATTACGGAATCCAATGATTAAAAAAATTAATTTAAAAAAAAAAAAAAAAAAAAAATTAATGGGGGGGGGGGTCTTTTTAAAATTAAAAAAAAAAAAAAAAAAACAGGGGGGGGGTATCTGGAATCAGAGTGCACATGGACTAAGAGTCGCAATCATAACTATCTACTCATAACACTCTTTACGAATAAGTACCTTGCACAATCGTGATCTCATACCCGCATATAAATTCCGGATTATGTGCCTTCTTCTTTCATTAATATCCATTATGACTTCCTTGGTTCTTTCTATCAAAAAGTCTTGTTTTAATATGGCGGCTGATCGTTAACGGATTCTTCTGGACGTCATCAATAATGTTTAAGTCCGGGATTTTGGCTGGTTCACTCTAAGACCTTAACTTTGGAAGATATTAGAAAATTTCTAACTTTTCTTGCTTTATGGACCGGAGAATTATCTTCCTGGAAAGTAACATCTTCTCCATTATTTAGTTTCATTATTGACACAGCAGTTGTCCATAATAGGTCAATATATATATTTAGGTTTCCTTCCACAACTTTATAACTGAGAAGACCATTTGGAAGAACAAGTATACAGAACTGTAAACTGCCACCTCCACATTGACGTTGACATGAGAATCTCTTTTCATCACTGAATGCCGTCAATTCCAAAAAGTCCTGGTCTCCAATCCATTTGGTTATGGTATTCATTCGTTTTTCTTTATGTGCCTTGTGAAACAAATTATTGGTGATCCTTAGTAGGTGTCGTTGTGCCGTTCTAATAGAAATGTTTAGGTCAGTATCTTCGACAATATTTCGTGAATGTTGGAAATCGATCTTTTTATTCGCACGTTAATCTTCTTCATAAATTTACTTTTGCAATCCCATCTTAGCATTCTCTTTAGGTACATAATGCGCACATATTCTAGCAGAAAATAAAGAAATATGTAAAATATATCCAATTTCTTTATATGTCTTTCCTTGGTTTCTCAAATTTCTTGCTTGGTCTTTCAGTAATTGTAATTTCATATTTCTAAATCTAAACATCATAATTATAAATTATTTAAATAATTAAACAACATTACTTACATATTTCATTATGAAAATATGTTTAATAAACTTTAGTAAAGCGTTTCCCAAAGTGGATTCCGTGGACTGATAGCAGGGGTTCCACGAACTTTTTGTAAATAAATAAGTTATAAAAAAAATTATAAATAAAGATTAATAAATAATTCTCGATTTTATTTGATCCAATTTAAAATTCTTTTTCAAAGGGAAACCACAGTTTTTTAATTATGTTGTTTTAAAATACGCATTAAAAATACGAATTTAAAATTAGTTTTAATAATATTTGATAAAAAAGTAAGTTATTTTTTCAATTTTTGAAAATAATGGTATGAGTATTTTTTTATTATCGATAAATTTTGTGAATAGTTAACCCAAATCTTTGTGATGATGGAACGGTGGTTAAAACAAGGGACTTTAAAAAATAAACACTTTAATAAGTGCATCTACTAGTGACAACAATAGTGCTGAAGATATTTCTGAAGAACCGAAGCCTAACACTTCTACAAAAAATGATCATTCTCAATTAAAAAGACCAACAAATGAGTATCAATCATGTGTATAAAAAAACGAAAATATGACATCAGTTATTTGTCGTATGGATTTACAGGTATAGGAAATAGAGACACACATAAAGCGCAGTGAGTTATTTGCAATAAAATATTGTTGAACGCTTCTCATGCCCAAACTAAACTTAAAAGACATCTGGTAACGAATCATCCCGAACACAAAGATAAACCATTAGATTTTTTTAAACGAAAACTTGAGGAATTAGAAAAAACAAAGTTACTAAAGTTTAGCAGATCAGGAGGGCCTCTCTCCCAATTTTTCCAAAATGTTTTACCTGTTATTTTAGTTCTGGTACAGCCATAAAAACCTGAATCTTTTTCTTTCAATATAAAACTGTTCTTTGTCAATGTTTGACATTTATTTGACATTCAAATTCTTCATTTAGTATGTTGCATGGTACACGAATATTTTCTTGTAAGAACCTGCAACTGATCAAAGCGTTCTTTTATTTCCTTTATAATTCTATCCAGAGATAAAAACATTTCTCTTCGTACTTCTTGTTCTAATGATAGCACCACGTCTTGCGAATTTTCCACACTCATATGTTTTAACTAACTCGACGCTCAGTTGATACTCCAACTCTTCACCAATCGTTTTGGCTGCTATGAAAGCGCTTTGTATTAGCACATCTCTTTGTTCCATGAAACGGATTTGCAAAGAATTTATTTTTATATAGCATTGATGGACATTCAACCCTTTTATTTGCAAGTATTTCTGCGCGACATTAATTTCCCAAAGGACGGCTTGCCATAAATAGAGATAACATAGAAAAGAAAAAGATTGCATTGAATTTAGTAATATTCCAGCATCTGATCTCGTCTTACTATTTTCTGCATCAGATGTTAATTTTTCCAAAATGCTTAAAATGTAAAAATAATAATTAAGTTAATAGATATTTTGCAGCAAAGGTTTATCTTATCATTTACTTGTTTAGTATTTATTATTATTATTATTATTATTATTATTATTATTATTATTATTATTATTATTATTATTATTATTATTATTATTATTATTATTATTATTATTATTATTATTATTATAAATGATAATTTCTTCGTAGCAGCATTATTATTTAAAACAATAAAGTGATAATTTAAGTCTTTTGCTGAGAGTAATGTATTTAATGAAATAATTTTCGACTATACGATAGTCCCTTGTCAATCTCCTGGAATTTAGCAATGTTCTTCTTCAAATACCCTTCAATCTTTCTTTTATTTTCTTTCCTCTTAATTCTCATTTGTTGTAAAATAAAGAGCTTGTTTTGAAATTGAGAATGGCTGCTTCATCTATTTCTCTGTTTATACTGAACTTTGAGTATTTGCTTCTATTTAATTCTCAAATACAATAAATTGGTCCTAGTGAAAGTAATCCTTTTTCACCTTTGGATAGACAAAAAAAGGATTACTTTCACTAGGACCAAAGTTCAGTATAAACAGAGAAATAGATGAAGCAGCCATTCTCAATTTCAAAACAGCTCTTTGTCGCATTGCGTACCAGATCAAATGGAACAATACAATACCGCATGAAAATGAAAATAGCGAAAACCAGCTCCCAGTATACATAAACACAGATAAACTCTATCAACCAAATCCTGATGCAGAATTAGGTTCAACACTCTCAAAGGTCTGTCGCAAAATCATGGAGTTAGTTGAGAAGGAAAGAAGAAAACCATATCTCTCAAACCTAACGAAAGACGAACAGGCAATATTAAAATCCCCTTAAAAAGAAACCGTACGTTTACTTACCAAGTGACAAGGGGGGGGGAGGGAGAATTTGCATTATAGAGAAGAATCGTTACTGTGAAGCTGGTTACGAACACCTCGGCAACATCGAAACATACAAGAAAGTCAGCCGCATGTCACCAAACACCATCGAAATGAAGATCAACAAAGTATGGAAAGCCATAGCTTTGGAAATGAGGCTCAACAACAGAATAACCAACAGCTTCGTCACAAAAATTCTGATCTTCCTAACTTCTACCACCTAATTAAAACTCACAAAGAGAGTCCTGGTATCAAAATTAGACCTATAGTATCCAACAAAAATGGACCAACAACTAAAACAAGTTGGCTCCTTGCAAAGATCTTGAAACCTTTATTGGACACGATACCACACCATCTTCAAAGCAGCGACTGCCTCATGACAAGACTAAATAATAACATGACTTGTCATAGAGAATTTCAATACCCATTTAGTCTTGATGTCGTATCACTATACACATCTATCGAACCAACAGAGGCTATTCAATGTTTAGAAAAGAAATTAAGAGAAAGCAACTTGTTAATAAAGGAAATGAATATCGAGAATATCACCAAACTACTTACTGTTATCCTCGAGAACACCTATTTTACCTTTGAACAAAATATCTATAAACAAGTTAAAGGTCTGCCTATGGGTTCTAGCATATCAGGACTGCTAGCAATCATCTTTATGGATAACCTCGAACGACAGACACTGAGGACCATACAACCCATCGGTTTCTATGCAAGATATGTAGATGATATCTTCATCACGACCAAAAACAGAAAAGAAGCGGAGGAAATATTTCATACATTCAATGTGGCTCATCAAGATAGTAAGTTCGAAATCGAATATCCGGAAGAAGATGGATCCCTCAATTTATTGGATTTGAGAATCAAAATAGAAGAAAATACTCCAACATACGGGTTCTACAGAAAACCAGCTCGCAAAGAAATATTTATGCACCAAAGATCAGCGCTTCCATACTTACAGAAAGTACATGTCATAAGAAACGAGAAACGAAGAATAGCCAATCGATGCACGGAGAAAAACGAAAACTTTAAAGAACAATCAAATTTCAATAAAATCCTACACCGAAACGGATACCAAGGTGAGGACATTGAAAAAATGAATTCTACCCCAAGAAGATCTAGGGAATTAACACAAAAGAATCAGAAATATTTCTATCTGAATATCCCATTCATCAGTGACATACTCGACTTCAAGATCCTGAAAGAACTTAAACGTACCAGTCTTCCAATTCGGATAGCACATAAATCTTGGACATTGAGAAGGGCTCTGGCAGGCAACATAAATAGAGAAAACAATTGCACAATGAAAAACTGCCAGACACCGAAAGATATGTGCTTTAGAAAAAACATCGTCTATTGCATCACGTGCAATGTATGCAATGAAATCTACATTGGAAGTACCCTCAGGACATTGCACCAAAGAGTTAAAGAACATCTAGATCCTGGTGGAACATCCTCGTTGGGCAGACATCTCCGGCAGTGTCAGCCAACAGAGGAAAGAAAAAATATTTCAATAGAAATCATAGCTAATGGAAACATCCAAAAGAAAAATGTCAGAATCAAAGAAGCAATTCTCATCATAAACAGACAGCCAAAGATCAACACTAAAGAAGAAATCAATGAAATCATGAATTTGATCTGTTGTCATTGACTTTGAGAATAACTGACAATATAGAAAGAAATTAAAAAAAAATAGAATAAATTAAAAAGTAATAATTAGAATAATATAGAAAAAAATTTTAAAAAATAGGGTTTGAAAATCAAAATTGACACATTTATTGAAATATTTAAATAGCATATATAAGTAGTTATTGGAGGCTTTATTTAAAATATTTTCAAATATTTTATTAGGCTTCTAGAAGCTAATTATAGAAGCTGTAAAAAATTTAAAAATTTTTAGTTTGTGTCATTTTGAAATTTTAAATGTAAAAATTATAAAAAATTTTAAAAGTTTTTAGTAAAACAATTCATTATATTTACAACCAATGAGAATTAAGAGAAAGGAAATAAAAGAAAGATTGAAGGGTATTTTGAAGAAGAACATTGCTAAATTCCAGGAGATTGACAAGGACTATCGTATAGTCGAAAATTCTTTCATTAAATACATTATTTGCAGCAAAAGGCTTAAATTATCATTTTATTGTTTTAAATAATAAATGCTGCTACCAAGCAATCATCATTTTATACATTATTATTATTATTGTCATTATTATTATTATTATTATTATTATTATTATTATTATTATTATTATTATTATTATTATTATTATTATTATTATTATAAAATGATAATTTCTTCGACTATAGTCCTTGACAATCTCCTAAATTTAGCAATCTTCTTCCCGAAAATACATTTCTATCTTTCTTTTATTTACATTTTCTTCTCATTGGTTATAAATATAATATAATATAATGATATACTTTGAATTTTTAAAAATTTTACTTAAAATTAAAATTAAAATAAAAATAAAATAAATATCATTTAAAATTTAAAATGAGACAAACTAAAATTTTTAAAATTTTTAAAGCTTCTGTAATTAGGCCCTAGAAGCCTAATAAAATATTTCATAATGTATAAGGTCTAAATGTACAAGGTCCAATGTATATTTCCTTGCATACATTGCACGTGATGCAATAGACAATGTTTTTTATAAAGCACATATCTTTCGGTGTCTGGCAGTTTTCCATTGTGTAATTGTTTTCTATTTGTGTTGTTTGTCAGAGCTTTTCTCAATGTTCAAGATTTATGTTCTATCCGAATTGGGTTAGGTTGCATTTAAGTTCCATCAAGATCTTGAAGTCGAGTATGCCACTGATGAATGGGATATTCAGATAGAAATATTTCTGATTCATTTGTGTTGATTCCCTAGATCTTTTTGGGGTAGAATTCATTCTTTCAATGTCCTCACCTTGGTATCCGTTTCTGTGTAGAATTTTATTGAAATTTGATTGCTGTTTAATGTTTTCGTTTTCTTCAATGCATCGATTGGCTATTCTTCGTTTCTCGTTTTTTATGACATGTACTTTCTGTATGAAAGCGCTGATCTTTGTGCATAAATATTTCTTTGTGAGCTGGTTTTCTGTAGAACCCGTATGTTGGAGTATTTGCTTCTATTTTAATTCTCAAATACAATAAATTGAGGGATCCATCCTCTTCCGGATATTCGATTTCGAACTTAATATTTCGGGAGCAGCATTGAATGTATGAAATATTTCCTCCGCTTCTTTTCTGCTTTTGGTCGTGATGAAGATATCATCTACATATCTTGCATAGAAACCGATGGGTTGTATGGTCCTCAGTGTCTGTCGTTCGAGGTTATCCACAAAGATGATTGCTAGCAGTCCTGATATGCTAGAACCCATAGGCAGACCTCTAACTTGTTTATAGATATTTTGCTCAAAGGTAAAATAGGTGTTCTCGAGGATAACCGTAAGAAGTTTGGTGATATTCTCGGTATTCATTTCCTTTATTAACAAGCTGCTTTCTTTTAATTTCTTTTCTAAACATTGAATAGCCTCCTTTGGTTCGATAGATGTGTATAGTGATACAACATCAAAATTGAATGGGTATTTGAATGCTCTATGACAAGTTATGTTATTATTTAATCTTGTCATGAGTCAGCCGCTGCTTTGAAGATGGTGTGGTATAAAGGTTTCAAGATCTTTGCAATTTTACTTATTTATTATTTTTATTTATTTATTATTATTAAAATAAACATCTAGTGTCCAAAGAATTCTATTTCACAATAGTTCCTGCAATCATGATCATTGCAATTATCCTTTTAAACACTTTCAAGTAAAATGAGATTTGTCTTACATTGACCAATGAGAACATTTAGCGCATTTATCCTCAAAGGAAGACCACCCAATAAAATGCCCTCAAATGAACAGGAAATGATTGATCTAAAGTTAGTATTTAGTTGTGATAATATATAATCTGATATATAATGCATCTATTATCAATGACAAACAATTCATTTGCATTTCATTGAAACTGGCCTTTGTATTTATATTTCTTATTTTCTAATCTTATAATTGTGGGAAATGATGGGTTACATATGGTGAACCTGGAATTCCGGTTTTATAAACCCAATTCAAGGGTCTCCAAGGTATGTTCAAAATTGATTGTTTTTTCTCATAAATGCGTTAATCAGATATATTTGGTGTTTAAATGAATATAATTTATTTGAATGGCGCTGTTAGTTGAAAAGGGCAAAATTAAAATATAATTAAATTTGTCTCTTTTGGTATTAGCTTTACGCACTGGAAATATTTATTGTCTTTATTGCATCTTTATTACTAAGTACAAATATCTGTGAAATCACGGGGAATGAGACACGTCAAATAATAATTGATTCTAGCACCGAAATATATGCCATTCCGATTGGTCAATTCTGCAGCCGATATAGTCAAATGAAATCCAACCAATCACAGCAAATTACCGATCAATATCAAGTAATGCTCACAATTAATCATCCAATCACTATCAAATGTTCAGATATTGATTGCCCAATCAAAAGAGATCAATCAGATCAAGCAGCACAAAACAGTCAATAGAAATCCTTATTTCACCGATTACGTCACAGGTCAATTGTTCTCCATTCACATTATATAAATTACAGTTTCAACAGATGAAAAATACCGCGTCAAAATCAAATCCGTCAATATAAACAAAGATATTTTGAATGCAAGTTATGTACCATTTGTGAATGATGACAACAAGATGCAATACATTATATCATTAAATCCTGTGGATAATAATATCAATCATTTCTGGCAAATGATTTGGGATGAAAATATTGATCTGATTGTGCTAGTGACAAAGTAATCGATTCAATTAATGTGCAAAACGGGAAATTCAATTTTTAGGATGACCTCATTGGGTGGAGCATTCGATTGCATTCGGTATTGGCCTGAACGCGTTGGTCAATCATGCAATTATGGGAGCTCATTTACCGTGACATTGGATGGAGAGCTGAATAAATCCTTTTATTATGAGAGGAGTTTGAAAATACAACATGAGGTTGATGACAATAGTGTATAATGAGGATCATGGCTCGTGGGATATTTTCTTTGAAATTTATGAAATCCATCTTTTTGAGGGGCGTCTTTTTAATTCTTTAATTCTTTTTTAATTCATTCTATAATAATAAGTAATAAAAATACAAAAAAAATATATGAAAAAACCAATATTTAATTACTTATTTATTTAAGGTTATAAAAAACTAAATTAATTAAGGTAATTGTTGTTTATAAATTCATCAACAAAGATGAGCATTCATCAAGATGAGTAATGTGCAGAATGCAGTGAATACTTGTATTTTAAAGTTTTTTAATATTTTTTTGTATATTGTATGTCTTGATTTGTTAAATTAATTAATTAATAAAAAATTTAAAAAATTTTTAAATTAAATTATAAAGGTTATAAATACAAAAAAACTTTTTAAAAATAATGTATAATTTTAATTATGATTTTTAAAAAATCAAATGTTTTTATTAAATAATTAAAAACATTTTTCAAATCAATAAATTTGTTTAAAATCCTTAATTTATATAGTTATTATATCCCACCTAATGATGACAGGAAAACTGTCGAAATATATTGTGAAAAGAATGTTTGATTGGCGTTCATTTATTCAATATTATTTAATCACTGACTGTTTGTGTTTAGTGAATCAGAATAATTACCAGGAGAGGCATCCGAATATTATTGGATAAAAATTAATTATTTTGGTAATTTTGTCTTTACAATTTTTATCATTTTTATTTTGTTTTTATTTTTGTATTTTCTAAATATATTTTTATCTTTTACTTGGATTTGTTTAATGGAATAAAAGTAATTTTTATTCAAAATTTTAAACCTTATTTTTCTCAAAAATATACTTGGAGTGATTTTTATTGTTAAAAATGCTTAGACTTTTAATTCGAGACTTTATATCCCGTGGACAATGACAGACTTAAAAAAAACCCTGGATATAGTGTAAATTTCACATTATCATAACAATTCGACCAAAAATATCCTAAGAGCAAAATAAATATTAATAAATAAATTAAAAAACTAGATCTCAAAAATTCCAAGTCAAATAACCCACAGGTCATAATTTTTATTTTACACGCCTGATATAAAATTAATAACAATTGATAATTGTAATTCAGAAAAATTATCGAACCGTGACGCAGCTGCACCTGTGCAAATCAATAAATTTTTCATCGCCAAATTTTGAAGAAATTGAAAAATTTATAAACCGATTTCATAAATTGGCAAGTGATGAAATGGCGCCTTTCCTCGTGCATTGCAGGTATCTTTTCTACATGGCTGAACCTTGTGATCTGTCATTCCTTACACAATAATTAATTATTTGTTTCCTAATTATATTTATTATTCAGTGTTCAAGTCGGTGCAGCCGAAACTGTGATTTGTATGGACCGCATCATGCGTCAATTGTCCAATGGGCATGAGAGGATTAATATTTTCACAACATTTCTTCAGTTGCAATTATTAAGGAACTTTACTTCTCATGTATAATAATAATAATAATAATAATAATAATAATAATAATAATAATAATAATAATAATAATAATAATAATAATAATAATAATAATAATAATAATAATAATAATAATAACAATATATATTTATTATATTTAGTCTCAATATATTTTCCTTTATGATTTCTTTAATCATTTCCTGAAGAAATATTCAAGCGAAAATTCGAGCGAGCAAAGCTCATTAAGTGAGTAAATTAAAAAGCTTTTGTTTTAATTGTTCTCATTTAAGATGAAATTTATTCTAATTCGGAAATATTCTGAGATTTTGATTGGTTAATTAGATTTTTGCTAATTTTTTACTTACACTCTTGTGCTAAATTAAATATTAATTAATTAATAATTAATTTTCTATTATTTATTTTTTCAATATTTGTGTTTGTAATAGTTTAAATAAATTTCAATAAATATTTTTAAAAATTAAAAATTTTGATTTCAAAATAAATTATGTACAAATATTGTAAATATTGTAAAATATTGTGAATTCTTTATTCAATTGTAAACATTTGATGAAAAATTTGTTTAAATATTCAAGCTGTAGATTTTGAATGTTAGATATCGCTCTTTGCTGTTGTTGTGAAAAAGTGCAGAAATGGAATTCAAATTAATTCGATAAATTTCACTGTAAAATAAGATAAATAAATCAACATTTCTTGTGGGAAATGTCGCAAATGAAAAGATAAAGATGAATCCAATAAATTTTAAAGTAATATAAGGCTGGAGAGTCTACACGATTCTGTTAGGATTGATCCTGCGGACGAAGATATCTCACACAATTTACTGATTTATCTGACTCTAAAGATAAATTTGATAGCGTGTAGGTATAAATAATAATATGAATTGAATAAGACGCCACTTATTATTTCTGTTTCAAAAATATATTTAGTTATATACAATATTTACAAAATGCAAATATATGTAAACCCAAAAAATGTCACTACTAAATAAAGTACAGATATTGATTGTATAAACCGTCCTCTTTGAAAGAAGCCAAACGCTGGGTCTAATTGTCTCACAGCGCTGGACTAATAAGATTGGTACAAGATGGATGGAGAGTTCCGAATTTTACGCAATCGTGTAGAACCAGGTTGTTCTACCATTACCTATTGATTTCCCTTCTCAAATTTATTACCAACAGCTAAATCAAACAGAAATGTTGATGCTTGTGTTCGGTTGTGCTTTATTTAATTATTAAAACAAATAAATAGATAAATAGACTTTATGGTTAGTATCTATTATTCGATAAAATTATCTCCTTTAGACTTCTCTTTTAACAAATTTTTCACCATTAGTTTTTTCTGTTCCAAAACCCGTTTTATATCTTTGGCAATCACCAGCTGTTGAGAATTAAATTGTTTCTCAGAATATCTCAGCTGTTAATAATCTGGTAAGAAATAGTTTTCTTACTACACCTAATTCCGAAATTTAATAACTTCTATAATCTAAAAAAAAATCAAACTTACCTGTGTGTAGAAATTTATTGTTCCGAAATTTAATAACTTTATTATAGGATTTGTGAAGGTGAGAGAAAAATAATTGAACACGCTAACACAAAACCCATAATGAAAAATGCATGCAAATTTCTTTTATAGGTTTTTGTTCCGAAATAAATAACCGTTAAGATATTGTTAACATATTGTTAAAATATAATTATTTTTAAATTATTAAAAAACGCAAGAAAGAAAGCAAGATCTTTTGATTTACAGAAAGAAACTTGCACATCGTAAATTTAAATAAATTATTTTAATAAATTAATATTTTCATAGATATACAGAAAATGACAAAATTCGACTTATTAATGACTTTCAGAATGGGGACAAAATTACCAAGAATTTGGAAGATTACAAGGAATGACCAAATCTTTAATTAAAGCAATCATTTATAAATATTAAAAATATGGGGCCATCGAAAATGAGCTGGAGAAAGATTATAAAAATTTAAAAAAACTATTTCATCCATGTACGCCGCTTCTTTCCTAATTGCATTAAAAAATAAATGTCTTTGGTAATTAGTTTATTTATTCAGTTAAAAATATATCTAACTTACATTTTATTGAAATAATTCCAAATAAAAAATCATTGAATTTCATAAAATTCTTAAAAACACCTGAAATTTAATTATTATCAATGTTATATTATAAATGCTGACTATAATAACTTGAATAATGATCTCATAATTATATAAAATCAAAATTCAAGTCTTAAAAGTTACTTGAAATTAAAAAAATTACCTGAAAACCATTTTAATAAATTGAATAAATGAAATTTAATAACTTCATTTTCAAGTAAATGGTGACTCACCTCAACTGGTGTGCACACCAACGTGAATTATAGAGGTTATTAAATTTCGGAATTGGATGTAATCACAGTTGGGTATTTAATCTTTTTGTCAATGCTTTCACTCAGTATTGATTTAAGCTTGATATTATTTGATATATGTGAGTAGTAGGATGTGTCACCTCCAGGACATGTCACCTCCAGGACACATATATATAAGTAGGTCAAGTTAAAATTAAGTAGATCAAGTTAAAATTATGTAGGTCACGACTATATAGGTATTAAAATATGTAGGTCAAGTTACTTTAAATATATGTTACCTCCAGGACACTATATAAATAAATAAGTCAAATTAAGTAGGTCACGACTATATAGTTTATAAAAAATATGTAGGTCAAGTTATTTTTAACATGTATCCCTATAATATATACATCATTCAAAAGATATTTGAGAGTAGAGTACAATGATCATACCTTCAAAGGTGTATGGTGAATCCCTAACCTTCAAAAGGTGCAAAACCCTCGAATTTTTTCAAACTCTATAATACATGTCATTCAAAAGGTAATTGAGATGTGAGTATGATGGTCATACCCTCGAAGGTGAATGGTGGGTCCTCGGTCTTCAAAGGGTCAAAAACCTTCGAATTTTTTCAAACTTTATAATATATATATATCAGTCGAAAGGTATTTGAGAGGTAAGTATGATCGTCATACCCTCGAAGGTGAATGGTGGGTCCTCGGTCTTCAAAGGGTCAAAACCTTCGAATTTTTTCAAACTTTATAATATATATATCAGTCGAAAGGTATTTGAGAGGTCTATCTAATGGCTATACCCTCGAAGGTATATGGTTGGTCAATAACCTTCAAAGGGTGTCCAAAAATAATATTTTTCAATCATATAATATATATATCATTCAAAAGGACTTTTGATGGTGAGTTCGAAGGTCCAAGGGTCGAAGGGTCCAAGGTTCAAAAATTTTAAAACCTTATAATATACATATCAAACAAAAGGTATTTGAGATGGAAGTATCATGGTCATACTTTCAAAGGTTTATGAATGGTCCTGAACCTTCAAACCTTCAAAGGGTCCAAAACCTTTAAAAATTATACATATAGATATATACATGTCAAATAAAAGGTAATACAAAGGTGAGTATGATGGTCATACCCTCAAAGGTCATACCACCGAAAGGGTCCAAGGTTCAAAATTTTAAAACCTTATAATATACATATCAAACAAAAGTTATTTGAGATGGAAGTATCATGGTCATACTTTCAAAGGTTTATGAATGGTCCTGAACCTTCAAACCTTCAAAGGGTCCAAAACCTTTAAAAATTATACATATAGATATATACATGTCAAATAAAACTTAATACAAAGGTGAGTATGATGGTCATACCCTCAAAGGTCATACCATCGAAAGGGTCCAAGGTTTCAAAATTTTAAAACCTTATAATATACATATCAAACAAAAGGTATTTGAGATGTAAGTATCATGGTCCAAGTTTGAAGGTCAAAGAGTCTAAGGATCCAAGGTTTAAATTTTTCAAACCTTGTGATATACATATCAAACAAACGGAAATACAAAAGTACCCATCGATGACTCATTTATTTTTTGAACAAAGAAAATGACGCGCCCATGGGATTTATTATTTCAATAGTATTATTATTATTTTCGAAGATATTTTCAAAATTTAATATTATTATTATTATCATCATCAAGTTTTAATTAACAAGGTAATTTAAACAAAGACCATGACACAGCCGCTGAGTCATCAAGGTCGTTCTATTTTTAGTAACAAAGACATCTATTTTTAGTAACATTTTGAATATATTTTTGTAACATTTTTGATCCGATCATTGATCCGATGACTCGCCAAGGTCGTTCTATTTTTAGTAACAAAGACATCTATTTTTGTTCCAGCGGTTTATTTTTGTTTTAATTATCGATTACGAAATAATTACTTTTTGTTTAAATCGTTGATTATATAACAATATTTTTTGTTTTAATTATTGAATACGTAATAATTTAATTTTGTTTAAATCGTTAATTATATAATAATATTTTATTTTTGTTTTAATTATCGAATACGTAATAATTTAATTTTGTTTAAATCGTTGATTATATGATTTTTTTTTGTTTTAATTATCGAATACGTAATAATATAATTTATCATTATTATTGGGAAAGATATTAACGCCCGCGCGGAAGATGTTATTTTCAAAATTATTATTTTCAAAGTTTTAATCAATATTATTATTATTATTATATAGTCCGAGTTTATCCGACAAAATATTCTGTCCCCCTATGTGTATTTGTCGTAAGGGTACTGGTCACATTCAACATGTCGCAAGGGTATTAATATTATTATTATAATTATAACATTATTATAACTTTATAATTATTATTTTATTATTTTCAAGGTCATATTATTATTTTTCAAAATATTATTATTTTCAAGGTCATATTATTATTTTTCGAATATTATTATTTTCAAGGTCATATTATTATTTTTCGAAATATTATTATTTTCAAGGTCATATCATTATTTGTTCCTTATGTTTGAAAAACTGTAGTAGATGTCAGAGTTGTGGTGTCATAATCGATGAATCTCATTCAGTGTATTTTTGAAATAAATGTTGTAAAACTCCTATTTGTTATTATTATTATTATTATGATTATTATTATTATTATTATTATTATTTTTATTATTATTATTTGCAAAGTTCTAATTATTATTTTAATTTAGAAGTTTCATTATTATTATTTACTTAAATATTCATAAAACTTTATTTCTACGTCAATTACATGATTTTCAACATTTTCATCATTTGCATGATTATTTTAATAATTTTCTACATTTTCAATATTTTCACGATTTTCAACATTTTCATGATTATTTCAGAAACTTTTCATCGAATATTTTTCAAAGTATTATTTTCAAAGAATTATTTTCAAATTATTTTCAAAGTTTTTATCAATATTATTGTTATTATAATTATTACTATTATTATTATTTTTTGCGAAATTTTAATTATTTTATTTTCGATGTTTTATTATTATTTACTTCATAATTCATAATTCATAATTTTTAACGTTTTCATCATTTTCATCATTTTCAACATTTTCATCATTTTCAATATTTTAACGATTTTCAACATTTTCAAGAACATTTTCATCATTTTCAACATTTTCATCATTTTCTATATTTTCATGATTTTTAACATTTTCATAATTTTCACGATTTTCAATATTTTCATGATTATTATCTTCAAAATTCTTATTTTATTTATAAAATATTATTATTATCATTTTCAAAATTATTTTCAGATTTCTTATTATTATTTTCAAAGTATATTATTATTATATATATACTCCTAGTCTATCCGACAAAATATTCTGTCCCCCTATGGGTAATGGTCGCAAGGGTATTAGTCATGCTTATTATTATTGTTATGATGTTACTTAGACATTTGAAGGTTCAACCATGGTTACAATTTCTACATTTTGAAAACGCTAATTTGATTGGCTATCTCAATTTTTATAAATGTAAAAACAAAAGTAATTTAGTTATTAAGAAATTTATTTATTACTGATGATTTCTACAAGTATGAATATGAATGTGTAAATCACAAATCACTTTTGGTAACTTTATTATTTTGTCAATATATATGTCATTTATAGCAAGCCTTTTTTTTTTTTGCTGCATCTTTTTTTTTGCTGCAACATTTGATTGCGCAATTGTTGCAACTTTTTTTTTTGTATTGAAAATCCCAGGACCAAAAAAACCCCCTCACTATAGTGTGAAAAAATTGCGTAATCAAAAGTTGCCGCAAAAAAAAAGTTGCCGCAAAAAAATTCTTGCCGCAAGGGGGGGGGGGGGGTTGCGGCAGTGGGCTCCTAACTACCTACTATAAACAGCGCCTGAGAAATGAAAATTTTTTCAATGACAATTTTACATGAAAATTATGGTCTAAAAAAATTAAATTGCAGTAAATTATGGTCCAAATTTTTCAATTACAGTAAATTATGGTATATATTTTTAAACTTAAGTAAATTAAGGTCTAAAATTTCAATTAAGTAAATTAAGGTCTAAAATTCTCAATTAAGTAAATTAAGGTCTAAAATTTCAATTAAAGTAAATTATGGCTGAAATTTTCAATTAAGTAAATTATGGTCCAAATTTTTCAATTACAGTAAATTATGGTATATATTTTTAAACTTAAGTAAATTAAGGTCTAAAATTCTCAATTAAGTAAATTGAGGTTTAAAATTTCAAATACAGTAAATTATGGTCTAAAATTTTCAATTAAGTAAATTATGGTATAAAATTTAAAATTAAAGTAAATTATGGTATATATTTTTAAACTTAAGTAAATTAAGGTCTAAAATTTTCAATTAAATTAAATTAGGTCTAAAATTTTCAATTAAGCAAATTAAGGTCTAAATTTTCAATTAAGCAAATTAAGGTCTAAAATTTTCAATTAAATTAAATTAAGGGTCTAAATTTTTTAAATTACAGTAAATTATGGTATATATTTTTAAACTTAAGTAAATTAAGGTCTAAAATTCTCAATTAAGTAAATTGAGGTTTAAAATTTAAAATTAAAGTAAATTATGGTATATATTTTTAAACTTAAGTAAATTAAGGTCTAAAATTTTCAATTAAATTAAATTAGGTCTAAAATTTTCAATTAAGCAAATTAAGGTCTAAAATTTTCAATTAAGCAAATTAAGGTCTAAAATTTTCAATTAAATTAAATTAAGGGTCTAAATTTTTTAAATTAAAGTAAATTATGGTATATATTTTTAAAGTTAAGTAAATTAATGATAAATAGGTAAATTTTCAATTAAGCAAATTAAGGTCTAAAATTTTCAATTAAGTAAATTAAGGTCTAAAATTTTCAATTAAAGTAAATTATGGTATATATTTTTAAACTTAAGTAAATTAATGATAAATAGGTAAATTTTCAATTAAGCAAATTAAGGTCTAAAATTTTCAATTAAGTAAATTATGGTCTAAAATTTTAAATTAAAGTAAATTATGGTATATATTTTTAAACTTAAGTAAATTAAAGATAAATAAGCAAATTAAGGTCTTAAATTTTAATTAAGTAAATTAAGGTCTAAAATTTTGAAATAAAGTAAATTAAGGTTCTAAATTTAAAATTAAAGTAAATTAAGGTTCTAAAAAATTAAATTAAAGTTAATTAAGGTCCAAATTTTTAAAATAAGTAATCAATGGTAAAAAATTTAAATAAGTACATTAAAGTAATAATTTTTTAAATAAGTAAATTAAAGTAAATTAAAGTAAGATTTTAAATTTATTAACAAAATAATAGAAGGTGTTTGAGAATTGAAATTTTTTAATGAAAATTTTTATGAAATAATTTTTTAAGTAATTTTAGATGGAAATTTTTATGGAATAATTTTTAAGATAATTTTTAATGAAAATTTTTATGAAATATTTTTCAATGACAATTTTAGAAAAAAAATTTTTTTTTTGAAATAATTTTAGATGGAAATTATGTAAATTAAGGGATACATTTTTAAATTAAAGTAATCAATGGTCTATATTTTAAACTTCTATATTCGGTAAACAAGGACTAAATTAAGTAAATAAATGGTTAAATTAAAGAAAATTATGACTAAGTTAATTAGATTTAAAGAATAATTACCTTTTCATTTAACACTACAGTGTTAATTTTTACCATTTTAGAATAATATTTTTTATCAAAGTTCTTATCTTGATTTATTTAATTTTAATTGAATGTAATGACAAAATAGAGCGTGTTCTCTTCAATTTTAATGAATTAATTTGAAAGATTATTTAGATAAATTTTGGTGTTTAAGGTATTCATTAGTATTTTTTTTTTTTAGAGTTGATGGTTTTTGTGAATTTTTATCATTTTCATGAATTTCATGTGGATAGAATGAATATTTAAAAATTTTAAGTTAGTACTAAGATAAATTTAATTAATTTCTTGATAATTGGATGCATTTTTAATTTTAAATAAAAATTATTTTTAATGACAGTTAGGTTAATAATCACGTGATAGGATATGACTTTGTAATAATATTTTTTTCATATATTTTCTAAGAATTTCATGTTGATTTATTAAAAAATTTAAAGTTTTAATGATGATTTTAATTGAATTTCTTGATAATTTGTTAAATTTTAAATAAAAATTAATTTTTTTAATGACTGTTAGGTTAATAATTATGTAATTGGTTTAATTTTAGATGACTTTGTAATGCATTTGACTAAATAATTTTTTTCAATAATTTTCTAAAAATATTTACACATTGATGAACTTTTTTAAAAAAAACATAAGCTAAGAAACCAGTTAACCTTATCAAGAACTTTAAATTTACTTGATAATTTACAGAAATAATATACAAAATTTAATTTACAGAAATAATTTACAAAATAATATACAGAAATTTATGATTAAGTTTGCTTTTATGAACAATCAATATATATCATCTCTAGTTAGGCATTTGATAGGTGAAATATTTGTAGTAAATAATAAGTTTATTATGTCTTTGTTACATAACTTGACTTTAACGTCAAAATGTGTTTTTAAAATAAATTTTAATTTTAAAATACCGCAACGTAATATATTTTTTCCCTACCCTTCCTTGATTTTGATTGGTTAGAATTTGTTCCTATAAACAATAATAATCTATAAACAATAATAATCTATAAACAATAATCAATTATTAGTCACATTTAACAAATAGTTAACCTTTAAAAATGAATTCTTTAATAGAAAACGTTATGAATGTTCGAGGAAAAATTCAGGAATTTGGTAAATTTTAATTTATTTATTAATTAATTTATTAATTAATTTATTAATTAATTTAGATAATATTAATGAAGACAATTTAAAATCGAAGATTAAAGGAAATTTGAAAAGAAAAAGTAAACATAATTTTTTATTTATTGATTTAATTAAGTAATAATTTAGGTAATACGAATAAAGAGAAAAATTATGTCAATGTGTCAATAAATCGAAATGAAAATTTACAATGTAAGTATTGATTACTTTTTTATATAATTTAAAGGAAATTTAATATAATTTTTTATTTAATTAAATGTTAATATTTTTAATTTAGTAAATTTTTATTTTTTAGTAAATAAAATTTGTAAATTTATGCGTAAACATTTATTAAAATATTTCATTTAAATTATATATATATATTTTTTTTTTTTTATTAAATTTTTATTTTATAGGTATACTTTATCCAAATTATTGTTCATCGAAAGAACATGATAATAATTGCCATTCTATAATGGAGAATTATTACACGAAAAAATATTATAATAAAACATATTTTATATGTCCTGTATGTAAGACTAGTGACCCTGTAACATATAGCGTTTTTTATAATAAACATAAACATCATTTAGATAGGTTTAATTTTAAAAAAGATAGTGTTTTTAAAAGACCCTCAACTATAGAAAAAAATAATACAAATAAAAAAATTAAATTAGATACTTCTTCTTTTGAATCCCAGGTCGGATTAGAGGTTGAATCCCAGGCTGGATTGTCTTTTGTTGAATCCAATGATGGATTGGTTGTTGAATCCCAGGACGGATTGTCTTTTGTTGAATCCCAGGCTGGATTGTCTTTTGTTGAATCCAATGATGGATTATTCACTTCTTTTGATTCTTGGGATGGATTAAATATAATACAAATAGGGGGTAATGTTCCCATAATACAAAAAGATCTAAGGGGTACCCATCAAATATTAAGTTTAAATACTAGCGACTTAAATATAAAGGAAATAATATTTCCAGAACAATTAATTATAAAATTGAGAGATATTATTAACGAATTAGGCTCCGTCAAAATTCAATTCGGAATAACTATCGAATTTGAAAAAGACGGGGAAATAAAGGTTAATAATATCTCCAATTACGCAAAACCTTTAACTGCATCATTTTTTGACGAAGGAATTAGAGAGCTAAATGAGAAAATAATAAATATTACAGAGTTAGGAAGTAGTTGGATTATAAAAAAAATAACAGAAATCCACTTCACTATAACAAAAATAAGTAGGTTAAGTAGATTAAGTGGTAGGAGTTTCATTGAACTACCTACTTGTCTAAAAAATAAATATTGTTTAATTAATATAAAAAACACCGATGATTCATGTTTTTTATATAGCATTTTAGCTATTTTAAAATATGATGAGGTTAGTAGTTATGCTAGAAATAGGACATCCAGTTATAATTTATCAGACTTAATATATAATCCATTAGATTTACCCATGAAATTAAAAGACATTAGAAAATTTGAGGCCAAAAATCCCGGCTTAATAATTAATGTTTTTTCTTATGACAATAGCAAACAATTAACAGATAATTACGTTTTAAAACATCCACATTTAGACATTATACATCGTTCCAAAGTTTTAAATGGAACTGTAATTAATTTACTATTATTAAATAAAGGAAACAATTTCCATTACGTTGCTATAAGTAATTTAAATAGGTTATTGAATTGTGGTATCAACACTAGTTGTCCTACACGCATACAATCATTATGGTGTCATCGATGTTTGAACGGATTTAGGTATAAACACGCACTAGAAAAACATGAAATATTATGCAAACGTAATCAATTAGGAACAACTCTTTACACTTTCCCTCAAAATAAATTCTTACAGTTTACTGACTGGTCGAAAACAGTAACTCCTCCTTTTGTAGTTTATGCCGATTTTGAGGCTATTTTACCTTCTGATAATCTTCATTTCCAAAGACACATGCCAATATCTGCTGGTCTTTTACTTGTAAATAACTTTGACGGATCTAAATCATATCAACAGTTCATAGGTTTAGATTGCGTCGAGAGTTTTTTAAGTGCTATAGAGGATATAGCATTAAATAAGGTTCTTCCTTTTTATTATAAAATGGGTAGGAAACCAATGATTAAATTAACGAAAATTGAACAACAACAATTCCTTAGTGCATCTGTTTGTTATCTTTGCACGAAATCTATCGTGGATCCTGTTAGAGATCACGATCATTTTACGGGCAAATACTTGGGTGCAGCTTGTAGCACATGTAACGTAAATAGAAAAATAAATAAAATTTTGCCTATCGTATTTCACAACTTGAAGGGGTACGATATGCACCATATACTTAAATATGGATTAAATAAATTTAAAAATTGGAATTTAGGCTGCATCCCTATAACGACGGAAAAATTTATTTCTTTGATTGCTCATTTAGGCAAAATTAGCTTAAGATTCATTGATTCTTATCAATTTGTCAATGATTCTTTAGCTAAAGCAGTCAAAACTTTGAATTCTTTGCCTTTTACTAATTCTACTTTTTCTGGTACTATAGTAGGTGAAAAAGGAATCTTCCCTTATAATTTCGCCACTTCTTTAGATGTTCTACAAACTACGTATGAATTACCCCCAATCTGGGAGGGTGTCACTGAGCTTGAGTATGAAAAAGCTCAGGAGATTTGGGTAGAAACTAATTGCTTAACTTTATTAGATTATATGATGATCTACTTGAAACTTGATTGTTTTCTTTTGGCTGATTTCTTTCATCAGTTTCGGTTGAAATCCATTGCTCACAATAGATTGGAACCATTGAATTATTTCGGAATTCCAGGTATGTCTTGGTCTTCTGCATTAATGTCTTTAAATGAACCAATTGAGCTCATAACTGAAAACGAAATGTTTAGCTTTTATGAGGGTGGAATAAGAGGTGGTCTTACTTTTGTGAATAAGCATTACGTAAAAACCGACGAGAACACCGAGTTACTTTATATAGATATTAATAATCTTTATGGTTGGGCTTTAAGTCAATCATTACCTTGTGGTGAATTTAGTTGGGTTCTTGATGGATTTGATTTAATAATGGATGAATGTAGGAATTTAAATCTTGAATCTTTGTCTTATGGATACACTCTTGAAGTTGATCTTGTAATTCCTTCTGAGCTTCATGATAAGTTGGATGATTTCCCTGTAGCTGCTGAAAAAATGAAACCTGCTGGGTCTAAGGTTGAAAAATTATTATTAACTCATCTTCCAAAATCTAATTATGTGATTCATTGGAGATTATTAAAATTATATTTGGAACTTGGTGTTAAAGTAACACGTGTAAATAGGGGTGTAAGATTTAAGCAATCTCCAATTTTTAAAAAATACATTGATACAAATACAGATTTAAGATCAAAAAGCATAAATAACTTGGATAAAAATTATTATAAATTGCTAAATAACAGTTTATACGGCAAAACAGTTGAAAATTTAAAGAGAAGAATGAATCTTCGTCTTTGTACAACTGCCGGTAAATTAGTTAAATATTCTTCGAAGCCAACTTTTAAAAAATCAATTAAAATAGATGATAATTTAATCGCGGCATTATTGAATTCAGATTCTATATGTTTAGATAGACCAAGTTACATTGGTCAATCTGTACTTGATCTATCTAAACTTAGAATGTATGAATTGCAATATAAGGATCTGGAATCATTTCGCAATGAGTTTAATTGTAAAATTAATATCGTTGCAGGTGATACAGATTCTTTTTTCCTCGAAGTCATTAACTGTAAACTTGAGGTTCTTTTACCTGCAATGATTCGAGATAATTTATTGGATACTTCCAATTACAATAGTTGTCATTCCTTATATAGTAAGAACCTTGATTCAGTCATTGGAAAGTTCAAAGACGAGAATAAAGGTCTTAAATATAAGGAATGGGTTTTTCTTAGACCTAAATGTTATAGCTTGTTGGGTGATGAGGAAACAAAAAAGGCTAAAGGTGTAACATTGAAAGGTAGTGACATAAAACATCAGTCATACCTGGATTGTTATAACACTAACCAGATTTTTTCGGTTCCTCAGACTAAAATAACAAGCAAAAATCATCAAATTTTTACAATTAAAAACACAAAAATAGCACTAACTAACAAAGATGACAAAAGGGTTTGGGTGGGGAAAAATACTAGTCTTGCATATGGGCATGTAAGATTAAGTGAATTTAATATTGGAGAAAATGTTGGAGAAACTGTTGGAGAAACTGTTGGAGAAACTGTTGGAGAAACTGTTGGAGAAACTGTTGGAGAAGATGATGAAGAATTAAATGAAGATTTTGCAGAAGATGATATTGATGATGTTATTTTGTCTGATGAGGAAGAATTAAATGAAGATTTTGGAGAAGATGAGGAAGAATTTTTTTGAATAAATTTTATATCTTTACATTTGCTATTTGTTTGTGTTTTATGTGTCTAGTTCATTTTTATGTGTTTAGTTAATGTTTATATGTTTTGTTATGTGTCTAGTTATTTTTATGTGTTTAGTTAATTTTTTATGTGTTGTATAGTATTTGGTTGATATATTATTAATATTATTTTTATTATTATTATTATTATTATTATTATTATTATTATTATTATTATTATTATTATTATTATTATTATTATTATTATTATTTCATAAAAATTTTCATTAAAAATTATCTTAAAAATTATTCTATTAAAATTTCTATTAAAAATTATCATTGAAAAATATTTCATTAAAATTTCTATTAAAAATTAATTAAAAAATTATTTCATAAAAATTTTCATTAAAAAATTTCAATTCTCAAACACCTTCTATTTTTTGTTAATAAATTTAAAAATCTTACTTTAATTTACTTATTACATTACTTTAATTTACTTATTTAAAAATTATTACTTTAATTTACTTATTTAAAAATTATTACTTTAATTTACTTATTTAAATTTTTTTTACCATTGATTATTTAATTTGTTAGAACCTTAATTTAGTTATTTGTGCCCATTCATTACTTTAATTAAATTTTTTAGGACCATTATTTACTTTTATTTAAAAATTTGGACCATTATTTACTTTAATTTAAAAATCTTAGCCCATAATTTACTTATTTAGACCATAATTTACTTTATTTCAAAAAAAAAAAAAAAAAAAAAAAAATCTGAACCTTGATTTACTTAAATTTTTTAGCCCCATCATTTAATTTATTTTTAAATTTTAGACCCATAATTTGCTTTATTTTAAAAATTTACTATGCGTTTTTAATGTAAACCACCTATTTCTCAGGACCAAGGAGACCCACCTCACTATAGCGTGAAAATTCCATGCTTTTTTATTGAAGACTACCTTTTTCTATTGAAATTCTCAGGACCAAGGAGACCCACCCAAATAATATTTATCCTTGGCTTGTTTATTGAAAAAAAAAAAGTTTGTATTTAAAATCCCAGAAAACATTGGGCATTACGGCAACAATCAAAAAATGTCTAGGAAAAAGTTATGCAATCAAAATTTTGCAACATTTTTANGAATATCATACTATATACATGTAAGTTCTCAATACAAATCAATACAATATCAAAGTCAAATGAATTATTACCATACATAATGACGGCACTATAATGTAGAAAATTTTCAAACATTGAATAATATGAAATCATCTTTGTAATTAAATATATTGGGCGCAAATACCAAATGTTGATGATATGATGGAATGGTTTGGTATTTATAATATTATTTTAGATTATTCAGAATGAAATATACCCATGAGTTCATCAAAATGGAAAAAGATCTTCGCAAAAACCATGAAGATGCTGGAAAAGCAGAAGAAACCCTAACCAATATTTTAAAGTTGCCATTATATGTTACAGTAGTATTGGTTATTATTGTTTCGTAAATAAATGTTTTAATTTGTTTTTATAAATTTATTGTTTTATTTTAATACCTTTTGATTAAAACACATTCATTTTGTTTTAATATTAGTATTAATTTTTTAAATAGTGTTATTTATATATATGGAAATTTACAATTATATATACAATTATATATTATATACAATTATATTTACAATTATATTTACAATTATTATAAATCATAATGATGCTTTTCTTTTGTCCATTGATTCTCCTCTGATATTACTGCCATAATCATCTTCGACAAAATGCAAAGATAATATTTCTAGTGTCTTTGTTAATCATGCCCATTTATTGCAAAGTCTTTGTTAATTATGCACTTGTATTGCAAATTTATTAGTCATACAATTATATTATTTTTTCATGCCCTGACATAATATTATTATTTATTATTATTATTATTATGATTATTTTATTTAACAATACCATATAGCAGATTTTTAGGCAATTTAGTGAAAGGTTATTTTAAATATAGCGATTTCTTAAGTAAAATATTTCCAGATAAATTTACCAATTTAGTTAGAAATCCCTGGTTTTTGGCTGTACCATTTAATTAAAATATTCTAGGATTCATAACAAATATTTTGATATAGTTGATACATATACCAATTATTTCAATTATTTAACTAGAAACATAACTGAATTTTTAGATAATATAGTATTTTTGTGTATTTTTTAGTTGATTTATAAATATTATCTGACATTTTGATGTGTTTGACAACAAATTAATCAATAAAAACCATAGCATATTGTAAGTTTTTATATATAGTCTGAATTTATCCGACAAAATATTCTGTCCTCTTATGTGTATTTGTCGTAAGGGTACTGGTCACATGTCGCAAGGGTATATTAATTAAGGCATATGTATATTAGTTAAAAATTCTTAGGTAATTTAGTGAGAAATGCATGGTCATTAATATATTCATTGATAATTTTGGTAGAAAGTTTTTATCATTTGAAGTAAATTTCTGTCTTTGTTCAAGTCAAAAAGGAGTCATAATAGAAACATGATCATTTGGTTATCATTTAACAAATTAAGTTGCTTATTAATTAGAAATATAGGGTTACAATTCTTTTCTAATTTAATGAGATGATCATTGGGTGTAATATATCTTTGTGAGAAATATATGGTTAACATTTTTAAACAGGGATTTATTTTGAGTAACTTTTACCAAAACAGGGATATTTTGTTGAAATAATTTAAGAATATTGGTTAACTTTGTCATTTTTAGTCATTTAAAATAATATTTAACAAAGGTAATTTAGCAAAATATCATTGAAAGATTTATCCATCCGATAACAATATTCCTTCAATAGATTTTACCTTTATTCAACCGATTTAATTTCTAGAAATCTAATTAAAATCATAAAATTCCTTCAATAAAGATCAATTTTCTTTAGCTGTTGTCGATTTCCAACTTTTAAGTCAATATTTCTCAAGTTTTGTCACTGATGTCCCCACAATGAATAAAATAACTTCTTAAATAAAATAATTTAAAGCAATAACCTTTGATATCATTCCCAATTAATTCTAAATATTTCAAATATTCCATTTTCAAAACCAAGTAAATAGATCATTAACCCTAAACGACTTAATAAAACATTGGATAATTAATAAAAACTTGTTCTAAAACATAAATCTAAATAACTGTGCAATAACATTCATCACGACCTAATAAACCTCTAAAACGATATAATTTCACTGGAATTATTATTAATTCATAGCTGACTATTTGCCTTGAAAATTTGATATTTTACCAATAAGAACATTGTCGATTTAAATAGAGATTTCAAAACATGTCCACCTTAACCGATCCCTCACCAAATATGTCTACCCTTTAAATACCCCCTTAAAAATCATATATTACCATCTTAACTGAACCTTCACTAAATCCAACCGACTTTAATATATCAGCCCTTTAATATATCAATTCTCTTAAAATCTATAGGAAATTCTTCAAAATATGAATTTTATTTAATTGTTACAGACATTCTTCCATTGAAATAATTTAGTATCTAAATTCATGTAGTAAGAACCCACTAAAAGATCAAAATTCACTAAAATCAATATTTTCTACAAATATTTCACCACATTTACCATCAAATACCTAACTAGAGATGAAATATATTGATTGATCATAATTCTTCATCGATTCAGTCAATTATATAGCAATTATAACATGATATATCTTTCAAAATCACAAATTTCAGTATATTTTACAAAAATTTTCAAGTAGAATTTCAAATATATCATGATGATAAAATTAGCTGGTTTCAACTTTAGATTTTCAATATTTAAAAGTTCATCAATATTCTTTGGAAATATATGAAAAAACTAATTTAGTCAAATTCAATATCATTACAAAGTCATCATAAAAATTAAATAATAATCACTTGATTATTGTAAAAACTCTAATTATTAACCTAACTGTCATTAAAAATAATTTTTATTTAAAATTAAATTTAAAAACAAGTCAATAAAATATAGCAAATTATCAAGAAATTAATTAAATTTGTCTTAGAATTAACACTAAAACCTTAATTTTTTAAATATTCTTTCAATTATTCACAAAACATGTTAGTAATAATGTTAGTAAAATCCCGCTAACTCTAAAAATTTACCAATGAATTTAATGCCAAATAATAACCAAATATTTGACTAAATAAAATCATTAAAACACACCAGTACCTTTACGACCAGTACCCTTACGACCAGTACTTATTGTGAACAGTACCCATAGAGGGAGAACATATCTTGTCGGATAAACTCAAAGTATATATAATAAAACGAATTAATAATAACTCCATCAAATTGAATCAGTCAAATTATCACAAATTTTGATAAAAAATCTTATTCTAAAATGGTAAGAAGCGTAAAGTCGAAAGATAATTTTAATAACACATAAAATTAACAATATTATTCTCAGGTGGTAAGAATATTTTATTTTTGAGTCTATTATCCCTCTATTATCATTGATTACTTGGTGTTTTCATATATTTAAGTAAAGCTAATGCTGGGTATGTGTTCTGACACACTTTGTTTCCTTCTTAACTTTGAGAGATCATTTTAATTGAAAAGAGTAATGTATCTTAAATTATCTTTTAGAATATTTGTTTTTGAAATATTTAATGTAAAATAGTAAATATAATAATTATTAATTCAATATTAAAGTATTTAATCCACAAATGAAAACATACATAACAAATGGTATTTAACTTTATTACGACCGATAAATATTGCAATATAAAATCAACACTAACAATATTGTTTTTAAAGGTAAGTTGTTGGAAAAGGAAGAAGCAGGCGCAAAACGATCTCAGACAGAACAGGATATGAATGCAAACACTTGATCCAGAATTTGGCAATTGATATTGAAGAGAAATCATTTTTTGCTGGATCGCTGGTAATGAGTTCAATGAGTTCCTCTTGTGCATTCTCAGGAACATCTTGAACTCTGATGCTGAATGGACTTCTTGCAAGTGCAAATGATGTGTTAGGTAAATTTGGAAAATATTTTGAAATCTATTCAAGAATTTGAAAATGTTCTTTGACAGAAAGTTTTGTTCTATCCATTGTTTTCTGTTCAATGTCATTTTCCTTAAAAAAAGCAGATAAGTTCGACTACATACAAATTCTATTCTCATCCAATTTTGTTCGCCAAAGTTGAAGTTTCAATTGGAATTTTACGATCTTTTGTGACAAATCTAGGCATGTTGCATTTGGTCCTTGAAGGGATAAATTTAATTCGTTTAAAATTGCAAAGATATCGACCAAATAAGCAATTTTGTGAAGTATATTTTATTCGCCAAAATGGGCTTCAACGTTTTTTATTCATCACGAAGACAAAAACATATTTTAAAACTTTGCCCTTGAAAACCATCTCACATCAGTGTGGAATATCAGAACATTATTGGATGCATCCAACTCACTGCAAAGTTTTTAAAACAGACGGCTGTTTCAAGTACCAGCTTTTACAAAATTCACGGCACTTACAACATTTTTTATTAATTCTTGAAATTCATGTGGCAAAGTATTCGTTACTAACACTTGCCGATGAATCATACAGTGAGTTCATATGACTTTCGGTGATGCATTGATTACCAAACGTTGAAATCCAGACCTACATCCTAGCATTGCTGGAGCACCGTCTGTGCAAACACCAAAAACATTTTTCCAAGGGATGTCATGATGAAATGAACCAACAGTGTCAAATATATCGTGTACAGTAATCGTTGTTTCTAGTGGTTTGCAAAAGAGGAACTCATCTTTGTTGTAATCTAGATGACCAGTTTTTATCAAATCCTTCTATTATTGTCATTTTTTAATTTAGAAAATTGTTCTTGTGTAAAATTAAATGGTGGGTTTTTTTGTTCATTAAAACTGGTTCTTTTTCTTTCTTAACAAAAGTTGTAAACTGGCTGTTATTATCGACCCTCTAATTGATGATAGCTTATCCACCCATTATGGTCTCGCAAATAGCATTCTTGAAACCATCTTAGATCTTCAAAAAATAGTCTCACCCATTAAAATACTCCTTAAAAAGGTTGAATATCCGCGATGCTCTTGTCACTTTATTGAGAGCCTGATAAATAATAGAACACTCACTGCCCCCAATATACCTACTATGTCGGCTAATATAAAAACCACTATCAATGGATATATTACTCACAGGCGCTCAAATAATGATGTAAGGAAATTCCAACCATTTATTAATAGCCTCATAAATAATCTGAATAATGATACTGCTGAATATGACGACGTTCTTTGCGAGATTGTGAGAATTAATGGAAGCATTAATCCTCACAAGTACACTCTTAGGAAAGCCTCAGACATCATCCACAAGAACTCCAAAATCGCTAAAGAGCTAATATTCTCTAAAAGACTAAAATATAAATTTAGCCCTAAGGAGGAAATCAATAAAATCTTTAATGATACAGTTCAATTCCACAAACCTACAATAGCTAATATTGTTAAGCTATTTGCTGGTACCCTTCCTAATTGTACTCTTGACCTTAACATACAATACCCATCTTACCCTGAAAATCTCTCTCTGACTCCTTTTGACATAGAGGATATCGAACATATCTTCACTCAGCTCGACAACACTGCTCCTCGAATCGATAAGATCTCCCTTTCTGACTGGAAAAAGATTTCTCCGGACTTTCAACTCATTCTTGCTCTCTCCAACAATATCTTAAGACACTCTAAATCTTATAGTTGGAAAACTTTTCGTACTAGACCGATCCTTAAATCTGGTAAATGTGAAGTGAGTCATGAGGCCAACTCCTGGAGACCTATCTCTATTATGAACACTGCTTATAGAATTTTCTCATCGCTATTGAACAATCGTCTCCTTGAATGGATTCGCAAGGGCAAATTACTAACTTAAAATCAGAAGGCAATTTGTGCACCTGATGGCTGCGCCGAACATAACTTAACTCTTCACCTGATCAAGGATTATTCTCATCGTAGGAAAAAAGACCTGCATATCATATGGCTTGATATTGCTGATGCATTTAGCTCTATACCGCATGAACTCATATGGAACACACTTACCCATATGGGACTTGATACCAAGACCATTAATCTTTTTAAGGATATGCATAAAAATGTGCATACCGTCTATGACTGCGAGGGAGAACTTTCTACCTCAGTCCCTATCAAAGACCCTATTCTGTTTATCTATTGATTTTTTACTCCGTGGCGTTCTACAACATCACCCGTTTCTTTTCCATGGTCATAACATTAGCATACTGGCATATGCTGATGACATCGTCCTCATTTCTGATTCTTATTCGTCAATCGAAGCTGCACTATCTCTTACCATTGATCTTGCGTCAAAAGTTAATCTTCGCTTTAAACCTGTCAAATCTGGTTACTTTCACATTGACCGTGATGACAACTATCATCCAATTGACTTGTATGGTCAAACCCTTCCTAAAATAGACGACTCCAACATATATAGATACCTTGGTGTTGATTTCTCCAATAAGATTAAATACTCGATAAATGAAAGACTTGAAAAAGAAATTCTAGACAAAAAAATTTCTTGACTCGCACCTTCACCCTTCACAAAAATTAACGCTTTCAGAATCTTCATCCATTCTCGACTTATTTTTACATTCCGTAATTGTGTTATTAACCACAACATACTCGACTCACCTCGCAACATCCATCGCGACCCTGGAAACCAACAATATGGCTTTGACCTCCATATAAAACAAGCCATTAAAAACTCTATTGGTGACAGAGTAATACAACTAAATGATAACTTCTTTTATGCTGCTAGTAAATTTGGGGGTCTGGGACTTACTTCTTCAATTGATGAAGACTTGATTCAGAGTGTAGTCTACCTTATAAGAGCTATGAACTCCAATGATTTAGGTTTTAGGAATTTGGTGATCAATGAATTGATTGAAGCCAGAGGACATGGTGACTTAAATACTACACTTTCTTGGTTAAACGGATCAATCTCTACTAGTTATCCTACTTACTCTATCTTCGCTAAATTTAAAAAATCTTCTTGTCGTCTCCTACTTCAGTATGGTATCTCCACTAAAATTGTACTCCTTGAGGACATCATCTTCCAACTTCAAATTAAATACAAAGATCGTATTAATTACTTCACTGATGGTAACCTAAAAGAAACCTCATCTGAACTTCACAATATCATAGGTCTTATTCACGCAGAAAGATGGTCATCGCTAAAATGCCAAGGTTACATTGCAAAAGCAATTGGTGAAATTAGCATTGCTGAATACTTCTTTAAAAATGACATCCTTCATGATGCCCAATTCCTCTTTTTAATACGGGCCAGAAATAACATCTTGAAATTGAATTATTCGCCTCACCGCCTAAAAACCAAGAAATCCATCATGCAGACATTGTCACATCCATCCTGAGACACCAGCGCACATCTTTAATCATTCTCAAGCAAGGATTAATGCACGCAGGAATAAACATGATAATGTATTGCAAACCGTCACTGAATTCTTTATTGCCCACAACTTTCACGTGGATATTGAGAAAGTACCGGAAGGTTCAATATCGAACAATATCGGACTTGAGACTTACTAATTAAATCGTCCCGTAACAAATCAAGACATATTTTAGATATTAAAGTCCCTTTCCACTCTAGTGACAACTATAAAGCGGCTAGGTCCAACAACTATGTAAAGTATAAAGAACTTGCAGAGGAAATTGGACAGTTACATAAATGCCACTCCACGATACACGCCCTTGTGATAGGTACTCTCGGCTCTTGGGATAAAGATAATGACCCTATACTCATCTATTATTTACAAACCCTTACACTGAATAATAAATACTTTCAAGTGTTTATAATATATTCGATATGTATATACTTAAGTCAATGTGTACAAACCTCGTGCGAATTATGTATAATGTAAATGTATAATGTATTCAACATACATAAGATATCTTCATAATATCGCTACTATCATGATATCTATTTTCTTTTATTTTTATTTTTTATATAGTGCATCATTAT